>VDFB02092323.1:0-114120 GCA_007258455.2 Sequoia sempervirens | reverse complement strand
TGTCTATGCTATTGCTTACTATTATGCTTTGATAGATTTTTCCCAAGCATCCATAGCTTGTTTGAGAGCACCTATTTTAGGCTTTTAGCCATAGCAGCAAGGCAGTGAACTGTTTGATAAAATGCTTTGGTAGACATGTATGAAAAATGTGGTAGCATAGACAACTGTCACCATCTGATATTTATGTAGTTGTAGTATGTTTTGTACAATGTAATCAGCGATATGAATATAACCAACAAATATCTATTTTCTATAATTCATGGATTGAACTCTGTATTTTATATGCTCTCAGTGTATGTATGCTATGGAAATGCCATTAATTTTTTAAAAAAAAGTAGTATGCTATGTGTGATACTATCAACAATGTAATTATATACTGATTACTCTTTCTTTTTACATAATCTAACATATTCCAAACTTTTCATAGGCTTCCCAACACATCGAAGGAAACAAAGGCAAGACTAGAAAAAGTAATGGCAACACAAACTTGGCTCTGTGGTTATATGAAATTAGCCGCATCTAATTGTGGGTATCAATAAATGAAATATTGCATCCAAATTATAATGAATTGAAAAACAATTTTGGTTATTTTATCACACCATAGAAGCAAAATTCATGATCTTCTCGCGAAAAAAATGTAGGGCTCAATTCACCGTAGAGTTCCCATAGAAGAGGACTTTGAAGATTGCCTTCCAGCAAGGCTATGGAGCCGCATTGAATGCCTAAGAGTCTCAATTTAGAAAACACAATCTTCCATTGCATCCGACACGCAGGTAAATAAACTCAATAAAGTTTATTTAAAATTGAATACTTGTGCAATCTATTCAATATTAATTTCCACCATAAAGTAATTACATGCCTATTTGTTTTAAACATTCAAGCAATGATAATATATATACTGCACTTGACAAGTGAATGTAGCCTGGTGAGGGTGGAGCAGAATGTGCAGATGAAGGTCATGGTGTGCATCCCGGTACTTTAGAACATGTAGAGCGTGATCAACATGTTGAGCATGATCAGGCTAGAGAATATCAGGAATATGATGTGGCCCCATCAGGTAAAGAGGACCACTTTAAAGTTCTTTTAAACATATTTTATTGCAATTAGTGTATTAATTAATGTAACCTTTCGTGTTTCAACTTTAGAGCATGTAGATCATGATCAACATGTTGAGCATGATCAGGCTAGAGAAGATTAGGAACATGATGTGGCCCCATCCGATAAAGAGGACCACCCTCATCTTCTCTTAAACATATTTAATTTCAATTGGTGTATTAATTAATGTAACCTTTCGTGTTTCAACTTTAGAGCATGTAGACCATGATCAACGTGTTGAGCATGATCAGGCTAGAGAAGATCAGGAACATGATGTGGCCGCATCCAAGAAAGAGGACCACCCCATGTTCTCTTAAACATATTTAATTTCAATTGGTGTGGTATTAATTAATGTAACCTTTCGTGTTTCAACTGCAGATCAGGATTTAGAGGGTGTTCAACATGTTGAGCATGAGTCTATAACAAAAGTTCAAAAACATGATGTGGACCCATCAGGTAAAGAGAACCACTCTAATGTTCTTTAATTAATGAAATACTTGTAACAATAATAATAAAACATATCAGTTTAACATTTCTTTCTTATTGCGTGCCAGATTCCTTGAAGTAGCCAGTCCACTGCCATGAGCGCATTAACCACACATACATTAAGATCACAAGCAAAGGGAAAAGCAAGGGGGGGATGATATTGATTTAGAAATGATACTCCACCTCAAAATTTTGCGTAGTTTTCAAAAAGAACAAAAAAAAGGATTGTAATCATCATGACAACCATATTTCTTTGATACTACAAAAACTAAAGAATGAATATTATATGTTAATGAATGAATGTGAATATGTTATTAATGGATGAATGAATGAATGTTATATGTTAATGAATGAATGTGAATATGTTAATTAATGAATGTTATATGTTATTAATGGATGAATGAATGAATGTTATATGTTATTGATGAATCAATGATTAATGTTATATGATTGGGTATGGGGAATTGAGAGTGATATGATGGGGGGAGGGGCCAAATGAGCTTCCACCGTCACTTGGTTGGCCTTGTTAAGTAGAGAATATTAAACTATACTCAAAACAAAGAGAAGCTCAATAAGGTAATGCACTTTTCAATATAAGAAATGCATCGTTTGAAGCATCAAACCAATATGCAGTCTGTATGTATGATTAGTCGTCAGTCTCCGCAATGGTACATTTCCATGATTATTTAAAAAAAAAAAAATTTGCTTCTTCGTCGCAATTTCGACAACACTAACCAAAGAATCAATAGAAAGGCTCGACGAAGTTGCTATAGCTACGATGACGATTTCGTCGTAACTCCCTACCCCATTTCGTCGCACTTTTGATGAACTTTTGGTGCTCTTCTGAAGCTACTCCTTGCTAATTTCTTCGAACTTTCAATGAACTTTTTGCATTCTCCCCGCGCTACTCCTCACTAATTTCGTTGCACTTTCGACGCCCTTTCGACATTCTTCCGACACTACTCCTCGCTAATTTCGTTGCACTTTCGACGAACTCTTGGTGGTCTTCTGGCGCTGCTCCTGGCTAATTTCATCGCACTTTCGATGAACTCTTGGTGTTCTTTCGATGCTACTACCTAAGTATGTCATCGCAATTTTGACGAATGTCTTATGTTGTTTCAATGCTACTGCTTGCCCATTTCGTCGAACCGGTGACGAACTTCTGGTGTAATTCATCGGTGGATAAACAAATTTTTCATCCATATTCTGACGAAATCCTGAGGTATTTCACGATGCCTTCGACTGACGATTCTTCGCTGTTATTTTGATGTTTAATTTTTTGTTGGCCTTGCAATGAAAAAATAGCGATGCAAAGATTTTCGCCATTGCGTCGCTCTTCTGACAAAAAGTTGTCGAACAACCGACGAACGCCCGTCGGAAAATGGTGTCAAATCCAGTAGTGCCAGTTCCAGTTAGTCTAGCTGCGACATCATTAGCAACTGCAAGTACTACTACTCCTATTCCTTCGCCATTCAAGCATTCCATTGTTCATGTGTCCCTATGTTTTGATTACATTGAAGAGTTTAAAAAGAAATCAAACATGAATAAAAAATAAAATAAGCAACTAATGGAGAGTGCATCTGCCATAACTTCAGAGCCTGCCACAACCATGGTATTACCCACATTTGATACAAATAAAGAAATCATGGAGTACACATTTCTTGTTCCCACAGTTCAAGACAAACTAGCAAATCAGATGGCTCGATCTTAATTCGAGGTGAACAATATTCAATTGGATTTTTTTGGACTTAGAAATACTAACAAAATTAATGTATCAAATAAGAACAATGAATTGGTGTACACATCATTGCTAAAGCAAGATAGAGAGAAAAAAAGGTTGTAGACTCAAATTGAAAAGTTACAGGAAGACCTAGCAAATGAGAAAGCAAAGAGGAAAGTAGCAAATAACAAGAGCAATGAATTAGAAAAAAGAATAAAAAATTTTGCCTCTGCATCAACAAGCAAAGAGGATAAGTAGAATGAGACTGTAGTGAATGAACTGAAGAATAGGCTAGATGAGAGCAACAAGAAATATGATGAGGAAAAATCCACTTCAGAAAAACTAATAGTAAGCATTGCAAATGGAAATGCACAGTGGGAACAAAAATTGGAGAAGGAGAGAAAAATAAATGAAAGATTGGTGGTAGAGGTGATGGAAGCAAAAAATGAAATTGAGACTTGTCAAAATAAGTTATCTGCATTTTGTAGAGAGACAATGAGCCATATGAAACAAAAGATCTAGGATGAAATAATGCAAAGGATTGATCATTTGTGTGGCATGTTTCAATTGACTGATGCTATTAGACAACATCATAAGAAGCTCATTAAATATTTAGTGGACAACAAAAATGTGTTGGCATTAGAGAAATCTACAAAATAAATTCAACAAATAGTCTACAAAGCCAGTGACAATGTTTTGAAATCAAAAGGGATTACTAATCAGCTTACTACATCAATGATGTTGTCATCTATCATTGAAAAGTGTTTGAGAATGCGTGAAACAAAGGAATATTTGAATTTGGTTGCAGAAAGGATGAAAAGGTAAGGAACTTCATAGAACTTGGTTTGCCAGAGGTTTTTGAGACAAATGAGCGATTCATTGGAAAGAATGATTTCAGAAAGAAGATGGAGGATGCAATGAAGATTGATTTGGGCAAGTTTCCTCAGAACCCAGATGTGGTGAACTACTTGGATTCTATCAAACCATTGCTAACCTTGAATGTAAAATTGACTGAAGATTGCAAGACATGTTCCAATTTCAATCATGAATTGTTAACAAATCTTCAAGTCAAACAACATCAGTTAGAACAAATGACAATTCCACCACCTGAACAGTGTAAGTTGCTAGAAAAGGTGTTGCAGTGATTTTATTTTTGATAATATGGGTTTCCAAGTTCCAACTCAGCTCTGTGCAGAGTTGTCTTTGTTCCAACTCAGACTTCAGTAATGTGTTGATGTTAATTAATAAATTATATGTATTATTTATTTTTTCATTTGAAGAAAAATTCTGATAGTGGTTTCAACTACTAGATACACTTCAAATGATTGTTGATGTTCATTGTTGTATATGCTACTAAGACTATTGCTAATATGTTATTAAGCATTGAGCTGAGTGATGAATCGCTTAGTACATGTTCAAGTTTTACTTTTAACACAATTAAAATATGAACTATAAGGTGACTTTAATTCCATGCATCCATAATCTTAGTTAAATTGCATTACAATTCACTGATCGATACTCAATCTCCATGACTAGTACTACTTATCAGAACCACTAAACATTTATATGGATTCATGCTTTAATCAAGGTACTTTAACTGGTTCATTAAACTAGATCCAGAATTAAAACATACATCAATGCATAATGACAAAGAAGATTAATGACATGTTGTGGTTACTATCACTCAAAGTCGTGGTTTTGGGGCTTTTCCTAACCTTAGTTTCTAGTCCTCGGAGATTTATAATTTATAACCTTATCGGTCGCTAGTCATCAAAGTTTTATAATTTATAACCTTGTCGCGGAGTTCTAAATTTTCATAACTTCCCGATTCCCCGAGTTCGTTCACTTTGTTGAGTTGCAAACTTGCAAGTCTTTCTATTTTCTTGGACCTTGGTCATCTTTGTAGTCAGTGGGTCAGAGGTTTTGAAAACTTTAAAACTTCAGACTTTGGTTCTAAGGTTCCTAGTTTCAGCGACCACGCGACATTATGGACTTATGTACGGACTAAACTAGAGTTATCTTTTGAGGAATTTCCAAAAGCATGCATGTTTCAAGGCTATCTTTTCAAAGAAGGAAATTGAATACTGCATTCAACGCACATCCTATCAAAAATAACAACATAAGTGTGTGGCAAAGTTTTACTTAGACATCTAGCCTGCATTCTCATTCTTTGGCAAGGCTAGTACTTCTCAAGTGCAAACATTCTTTTTACTCGGACATTTAGCCTGCATTCTCATTCTTTTCCAAGGCCAGTACTTTTGAGGTGCAAACATTCTTTCTCTGTGAATTTGCATTTTGCACTCATGCAGATTCAACGTACGGTCAGCGTAAGGGATACAGAGCTCGGACCTTTTAAGTTAGAAGAATTTTGGGCACACCTGGAGAGAGACGAAAAGTTTGAGCTAGATATAAAACTCTTATAAAGTGGGCTAGCTTAGGCTGGAGGGTTTCTAGAAGTTGTGTTGAGTGTGGACCATATAAGTGCATGTGCGAGAAAGTACATTCCGCAGACATGGGAAATTAAAGTTGCAGACAGGACTGTAATTGCAAAAATTTCTCCTTAAGTTGTTTCCCAAGTGCTGGGGATTCTAGAAAGGGAACCTTGAGAAGACATGTATGTCGCAATGGCAGGTGAATTTTTTGAAGCGAATAAAGACTGGTGTAAGTACTCCATGGCCAAAACCTGGTTGAAGACTGAAAGGAAAGGTAAGTCGCAACTGCCAAATAAACTCAAAAGATTACATTTTAAGGGAGAAATTGTAGATGATATTGCTTTATTGCACCACGTTGTTGGGAATAAACAAGTTGAGTTATTTGAGGATTGGATGTACCGGTTTATCTTGATAGTTTGTGATGAGAACATTTTCATTGACTGGGTTGAAGTTATTTGCTTCCATTTGAATGAGTAATTAATTAATTTCCATAAGACTGCTACTTTATGTATGTGTTCTTGCATGACCTACATTGTAGGTAGTCAGAGGTCCTTTTGGCTAGGGTTGGAGCCACAAGGAACCCCAGCTTCTGATATGCCTTTGTATAAACGCTTTCCTCAGTTCACTAAAAAAATTGGAATGGATAATTTTTGTCGTGTTAATGATGCATTTTTAATGGAGGTCGTGAGGAAGCTAGATGGAAATCCATAAATGCACCTTTCCCTTGAATCCATTTCTCTTGTATCAAAATATGGGAGTTTTTATATCCAATTTGATAAGTTTTCCTATCTAAGAATAGGGGTGTTTTGAGAAAGCCCCATTGAAATTACCTCGGTATCCTGAAGATTTAATGATATTTCTAGAATTTTTTCAACGAATGGCAATGGTTAATATTAAGTATACGAACATGGGGAAATGAGGGTATGCCTTCCCATTGGAGACCCCTTCGTTTTTGTGTAAAACAAACCAGATGGCCAGGGAAGCTGAAGGACTTCTCAAGGAATATAACCTCTAGAATTTGTCTATGAGAGCTAATTTTGACAGTAAGGGTTTTGTGAAGCAGAATATCTATGGAGGGAGCTCATATCGGCATCACCCATCTATTGAAGATTTCTAGAAAGATTGTGTTGACGAGAATGAAGTTTGAGAAGAGATTATATGAGGTTAACAATAAAACAAATAAAAGCTTTTGGTTTTCAATTTGACATTCCTAAAAATGTAGTTGAGGATTCAACAATCTTAGATCCTAGATATGAAAAATTTCCTGATAAATCCCACCCTAGGGTTGATTGGAACCAAAGTGAAATTTTAGATATGACGGTGTGTGTTGCCCTAGTGCTTAAAAGAACCTGAGATTGGTTGGATGGGAAATGGTGGCAAGTTGTTGGTCCTATTTAGGAGTAGAAGTCATCACAAAAGAATGAACAGGGGTCTACACAAGCATCTGGTGCAAGTGTATCATTGGGGAAACCCTCTGTTAGGTCATCTAGTGCAAATTCTCAATCAGCAGGTGATGGTGATAGGCCACAAGAAATAGTCAAGTTGAAGAGCATATGTGAACAAGATAGTGTGCTTTCTCCTATCCCTAAGAAGAATACCAATCAAGAAAAACTTCAACTTGTGGTTGCAGATTCTGAAGCTATCTTTAAATAGATCGTTGAAGATAATATCTTTCCTCCTATGTTTGAAGACTCTAAAATTCCCTCTTCTCCACCTGATAATCCACCTTTCACTCCTACCGCTCCTAAATATACTATTACTGGAAAAGAAGATTTTGGTCTGGTAGTAGCCTCCCTAGGATGGCTAAAAAAAGTAGTGGAGAAGAAGAGAAATTATACTCCTACAATGACAGTTGGAGTGGATACAGTTGCAAATTTACTTCAAATCTCTTCAAAACCTAAGAAATCCAAGAGGATGTCAAGGATGGTGACTGATGCTACTTTTGGAAATCAAATGTTAGAAATTGCTGACCCTATCAAGGATATAAATGAAGATGAAATAACAGCGGTGGACTACAAAGTCACACATGTTGATATGGGGCCTCCAACACTGGAAGGTGATATGTACCATGCCAATTATTCAGTCATTACCTTGATTAAAAGAGTGAAAGAACAAAGGAAAGAAAATATAAAACTGCAATCTCAAGTCCCCGCATTGAGTAACTTTATTTCTTCCATGGCCACTCCTACATCTGATGAAGCCTCAAGTTCTCAGCCTTAGGTAGAGGGCATCGATGTGCTCACCATAGAGAAAATTAAAAAGAATTTGAGCTATTCCTATACTGCTTGTGAGGGGATCGAAACAATATCTCAAGAGGCTATCTTCTTTCTGAATAAATCTTTGTAGTTTTACACTCGAGTTCTTGACAAGAGGAAGGAGTTAGTAGGAGAACTTCAGGATGTCAAAAAAGATCAAACTAGTCTCTATGTGCTCTCTTAGGAAATGAAAGAATTGAACTCTATGAATCCGAAGATATTAATTGGTGATAAAATTTTGAATAATCCTAAGGAGCTAGACCATTCCTAGTCAGATTCATTAGAATGGAAATTGAATATATATGATAATTTGGTGAATGAAATTAAGAACACACTTTAAAAATATTATGAAATGTTGGAGGAAATTAAAAAATATTTTCAAATTATGGGAGCAGAAATTACTGATGAGTTTGATGAAAGGATTCTAGATATAAGAGAGATCTCTTTGAAGTTTAGACATAAATTCAATAAAGAAATATCTGATCTTGCTACAGTGACATGGGAGTCCTCAAAACTCAGTGCAATGGAGCTCCACCTAAAAGGCTTATAATTTTGGAGAAGAGAGAATATCTCAGATGTTGTTTGATTCTGAAAAGGCTTTGGGAAAATGGAGAACCAGGTTACAGATTACTACAACGCCAGGGAGAAAAAACATCACCGTAATTCTCACCAAGTACCGGGAATACAGGCAAAGATTAAAGGCACAGGAGGTGTTACTGAAGGAGGAGGTGGAAAATATTGAAAGCGAAGGAGTCGGTGTTGTTTAATTTTTAGTTTTTATGTTATTTTCTTTAATTTGGCTCTCTCGATACTTCTAAGACTTTTTATTTTAATTTCTAAAATGGTTGTCTTCAAGGAACCGTTATCAAGATGAAAAAAACTCTGTTATTTTTATTGCTTTTCTATTATTTCAATATAGAAAGACAATGGTGAAGTTTATGCATGCGCAATCTTTGAGTTATGGTGTGTACTGTGTGGATTTATTGTGCTTTTGCTGAGTAGTTTTCCAGTGGATTGTCTATTGATAAGTAGGAGGTATTTTTCCATAGCGTGTCAAATTATGATATTGCTATCAGGATTCAACCATGTAGTTTTGAGTCAAACTCATTGACCCATGTTTCATGAGTAGTGGTTCAACAAGAACCCATCTCTCATGATATCGAATGGTTAAGCGCGCTTGAGCTAGAGCAGTACTGGGATGGGTGACCTCCCAGGACGGACCAGTGCTTCACCTCTGTGAGCATCACCTAGATGCAATGAGTGCTATGTGGACCATTCGATATCATGAGAGATGGGTTCTTGTTGAACCACTACTCATGAAACATGGGTCAATGAGTTTGACTCGAAACTACACGGTTGAATCCTGATAGCAATATCATAAATGGATTGTCTATTACTGGAATGATAAATTTTTGGTTAATTTCATTGCTGTGGAATGTTTATATGTGAATAAATATTTTATGGTGATGGTTGCATAAGGAGTTCTCTGAATAATTTAGGTGATTTGGTAGTTTAAGCTTTTATTGTTTAAGTTTTGTGGATGTCTTTATAAGTTATTTATGTTGAACTGTTAGCTTATGTTAGCTTATAAGTTGTGGATGTTGAACTGTTAACTTCTGTTCAAGGAATGGATTAATATTCTTTGAGTTATTTATCAAAGATTTTGTGAATGTCAATGCAATAGAAATTTATGAGTTGAGTGATAAGTGTTGTTCTTTAAAAATGATGCAGAAACACATATCAAATTCAATACCATGGAATACAATATAAAATATCACAATT
The DNA here is from genome assembly GCA_007258455.2 of Sequoia sempervirens. NCBI lineage: Eukaryota > Viridiplantae > Streptophyta > Pinopsida > Cupressales > Cupressaceae > Sequoia > Sequoia sempervirens. The sequence goes on along the minus strand of VDFB02092323.1, from coordinate 104,350 downwards.
TCACAATTTCATGGAATACAATATAAAATATCATCAACTAAAGTTTGGAATATGATTCATGAAGTGCAATATAAAATAAAATATCATGAAGTGCAATGATTCACAATTTCAATTTTCATTCAATACAATATAAAATATCAACAACTATAGTTTGGAACAATGGAAAGTGATTCGTGAATCTTGTAGTGTAGTATAAATACCTAAAAGCTGCTAATTCTCTTCCATTTCCCAAATGGAGTTAGGGTCCCGAAATTGATGTTCAACATCAGATAGAGTAAAAGAGTCATCTTGAAGCTCTTGATTTTGAGTCTGCTCTTCACCTTCTTCGACCTGTGTCTCAAATTCAACATTCACTATGTCATTTTCATCAATTTCATCTATCCCAGTCTCATTGCCCATGGCAGTGCCACCAGTACCAGCCTTTGGAATTGGAGTGTTGCACAGACCGATCTTTCTTCTTTCACATGTGGACCTCCAGATTGCGAGTGCCCTATCAAAAGGAAAAAATTTAATATTATACGCAGTTCCTTTCATCCTCAAGCAATTTTCCAAATCCTTGTCTAGTTTGTTTCTTAACTTTGATTTCAAAAACCCTAATGTACTAAAAACTCTCTCATCCTCCACCAACCCCAATATCATTGTTTGAAATAAATCAGCAAGTTTGAAATATTCTGATATCTTATCATGCAATATTTCACTCTGACCTAAGTTTTTCCAAACCCTTTTTATTGATCCCAGTTCAAAGGCCTTATACTTGCCCATGGATTAATACTAGTCCTTAATAGCTACTGCAAAATCCTTACATTTCTTTCTTAGCTTATCTTCATTTAAAATTCCTTCTATTTTCTGCTCATTGATTGTTATAGTTTTCAAAAATTGTTCGATCAAAATTTTAACTTGAGCATGAAAAAATCTTGGGTTCTCTCAGTTTTCCCAAAATTGAGGACACACAATACTCATGGCTTCAAGTATTTCATCTTGAGGGAATCTATCACGAATCTCTGAGGAAAGCGATTTTGCAATTTCCTTCAAATTATCACCAATAGATTTAACAATGTCTTTAAAATTTTCCTCGCTAACAGGTACTTCTCTGCTAGAGTGCCTAGTAGTCTTACATCGATACATTTGATCTCATATCCACGTACACGGATACATAAGTGTCTGCTTCCATTAAACTATAAATAATTATCAGGATCATTCAAATCAATAATTTTTTGCCACAAGTTATAATCTACGCCATCTTGTGTTAAATCTAGATATAGATGATTGAGGGCCAAGCATGTATGTTTACGTAGACTGGCATATTCATTAATATACATAGCTCTGTCTTGGGATTTCTACACGAGACTGTTCATTTCATCCAGCATGGGGAGAAGACTAGCTAAAGTCAAGAGTGTCTCTATATCGCTTAACCTATGTAAGAGGTCAAGAGCTTTGTCTATCGTGCTGCGGTTTTTGTACATCACTCCAATTAAGGATTGATATTCTGAAAGAACTCGTTACACTGGTCCATGTAGGGAGATCCATCTGGTGTCGACATCCTTGAGAAGCTTGTTTCCTGGTGTTATTCCCTCAACAAAATTCTAAAATTTTGTGAAATGTTTGGTACTTCAGTAGAAGTATGCATGGATCTCGCGGACTAGATTTTCAAATTTTGATACTGTAAGAAACTTGCTTACAATTTTGAATGCCAAATTTATTATGTGGGCCATGTAGTGAATGCCAAGCATTAATGGTGCACAAGTAGTTTGTAACTTTGTGCAAACACCGGTCCTTTGACCTTGCATCATTGCAGCTCCATCAACTCCTACACACACCAACTTTTTTGCAATTGTCAACTCATCCATACCTGCAATTTCAATCAAATATTTCTTGACTAGTTCAAATATATTATGCGATGTTGAACTGTCCTTCATTTATGAACACAGAGAAGATGAGCTTGGTGAACATGTTGTTGTATAGTATACAAATGCATACAGACCCAAGAAGTATTGTCTACCATAGTAACTTCATCTAAAGATAATGCAATGAAGTTTGACTCTTTTACTTTCTCCTTTAAATCTTCCTTTTCCACTGTAGCAAGACACTTTTCCCATTCCCATCTAGCGTTTATTGACCAATGTGTGTGGGGATAGTGAGGAACATTCAAAAAAGATAATAAAACAAAATATTCTGGGTGGTCTGTCATAGGACGCCCTCTAGACAAAATATGAAAAACAACACTCATCTGAATAGTTTTTGACATATTTTCTCCTTCCATTGCTTTTCCAAATTGAGCCTCAAGTGTACCTCTACATGCAGCAAGCTTCAACATGCTTTGTTGATGCTCTTCATAATCCATGTCATACCTAACATGAAGACATTCTTCCTTTGATTTCCATCGTAAGACTGATTGTTCCTTTCCATCTATGATTTTTTTTTCATAAAATTTACCGATATGCTTTTCTATAGTGTCAATCTTTAGCTGCAATGTCTTGGGTTTTCCCAATTTCCAAGTACAAACCGTACATTTGGCATGTGTTGGTTTTTCAATATTGTCTGATTCCCCCACTGCTACAATGAATGGGTACTTTGACAACCAACCAAGTTGAAAATTCCTTGTCATTTCCAACTCACACCCCCTTTTTGGTTTGTTTTTCCTTTTCTTGCTACCAACATCATCCTCATCCAATTCAATTCTCATTCTGGCTAACCAGGGTATCCCTTGGAATATCTTCTGTGGTATTTCCATCCCCATTTGAATTTGATACATTTTGATTTAAATCAATGACAATCTCAACTTGACCTTCTGCTGGCGCTGAGGTATTGTGAATGCTACCAATATTTGGTGGAAGAGTTGATGATGTAGCTCCATCTTGACCTGGTCGATCAAAAGCTTTGGCAATTCGAAAGTAAGATTGTATGGTATGTCTAAGTTTTGGGTGTTTTATGGCCTTTGAGTCTCTTGATCTTCACCACACTGAGGGGTGGCAGGAGTATTTTCAACACCTTGAGGAGCGGTAGGAGTATTTTCACCACCTTGACCCTAAGGAGTAGTAGGAGTATTTTCAACACCCTGAGGAGCAGCAGGAGTATTTTCACCACCCTGAGCCTAAGGAGCGGCAAGAGTATTTTCAACACCCTGAGGAGCGGCAAGAGTAGTTTCACCACCTTGAGGAGTGGTAGGAGCCTTACCGTTGTTGCTTGAGTCACTTGACATATTAATCTCTAATTTGATTGACATATTCATCTCTCACTTCGAATAAAAAATTGGAAAAAAATGTCTTCTTGTTTAAGAAGGACAGAAAATAATAATATAGATCCCATTCCCTACTCAATATCATCTTTAATATTGAAGCAAGAATGGAAAAGAGATAAAAAAAACTTATTATTATAACTAATAACACTATGAAGAAATGATCAGTGATCACTCACCTTTAAGTCTACGTTTTTGGCTTTCACTGACTTTCGAATCGAGAAGGAGAACCTCAGAACTGAACAAAATGTGTAAGAATAAATGACACTTTTGATTGTATTTATATCAATCCATGATTCCATATTTGGCGAATTCTGCGGGATTTTTAAATGGTATATTAAAAAATTGGCGAATACATTGTAATTTTCAAGGTGAAATGTGTCCTCAAATTTAATTATTTTTTAATATTATTGGCGAAATAGGTCCTCATAAGCAACTATTTATAAATTTTGATTGGCGAAATGAGTCTTCACAAGCAACTATTTGTAAATTTTAATTGGTGAAATGGGTCCTGATACAATGTCATTTTAATAGTATTGGCAAATATGTAGGTGTTTTTTATTAAATGCTTCCGAGATTCAGGCAAAAATATTAGTTGGTCCATTTGAAACGCGTAGTTTGACAATGGTGAATTTGTTGCTTAAATATGCCTCATAAAAAAAATTATTGGCAAATCGACATGCATTGGGCCCATGTTTCATAAATTCTGGGCGATTTGGATACCCTGTGGCTATGAGAAATTCACCAATTTCGAGTTGACTGATTCCTAGAATTCGCCAATTGGTGAAGATTAGACACTAAAGTTTCCCCTGCCAAAGTGTGAAAGGGAAACAAAATTTGACAGTCTCTTACTCACAAACCATGACACTTAGAAATATTACGTAAGTTACAAGGTCATGTAGCGTCCCTCTACAACAACCTCTTAGTTTTCCATATCTCTAACCCATTTTCTTATGGTAACAAGTTTTCAGATGATGGAAAAAGTGTCAAATGCATGTAGTGTAACATTGCAAGATGTAATTTTTATTTTGTTCAATGTGCAACCAAATCAATAGTTCCAACACATTTAGATGGGTAGGTTTATGTTAGGCAAGGTCATGTTTTGCACCCGAGCATGTCAGAATGTTCTAGGCTACATTGCATTAATAATTTCTCTCAAGAGACCAAAGTGCGAAAGGGAAACAAACTTTTATGAGCTATTACTCATAAATCATGGGACTCAGAAACATTTTTTTGAAGGTATAGTATCATGTATGGTCCCTCTACAATAACCTCTCTCAGATTTTCATATCTCCTATCCATTTTCTCGTCATGACAAATTTTCAGTTGATGGAATATGTGTTAGATGCATGTAGTGTAAAGTTGCAAGGTAGTGTAATTTTTATTTTGTTCATCGTGTAGGAAAACTAACAATTCCAGCACATCAAGGTGGGTAGGTTTATGCTAGGCAAGGTCCTATTTCACACACTAGCATGTGAGAACGTTTTGGGCTACATTGCACCAATGATTTCTCGTAAGAGACCAAAGTGCAAAAGGGAAGAAAACTTTGACGAGATGTTACACAAAAATCATGGCACTTTCAACCATTCCATATGAAGGTTCATGATCATGTAGGGTCCCTCTATAATAACCTCTTTCATTTTTTCATATCTCCAATTCATTTTCCTGTGGTGACAAGTTTTTAGTTGATGGAAAAAGTGTATGTTACATTCAAAAGAAAGTTACAAGATAGCTTAATTATTTTTTTGTTCGTCGTGCGATAAAACCAACAATTCCAACTATTGAACACTCAAATTACTAAGAGGGGGGTGAATCAATATTCCTCTAAACCAATCAAACACAACCCATCCAATTAACTAAATATAAATAATTGCAATGAAGAAGGAAAGCATGAATACAACCACAGAATCACATGACATATGAACACCAATACTTTTACATGGAAAACCCAAAAAGGGAAAAACCACAATGAGGGCCAGCACATAATATATTATATCTTGATGTGAGATATTACAAAGGCTCACTACCAAGACACATTGTCCAGAAAAAGAGCTCACAACTCATTGAGTAAGTACAAAGAAGGGTTGCCAACACTGGCAATTTGAACTGATACAATAGCATCTGTCATATGTCAGATTATAGCTCCATTGAGGTATAAAATGATGTTCACACAGTCTACTTATCACTATATCGCACACATGTAGGTGATTCACCATACATGTCACAAATCTACTCTACTCTACCACATTTGCATATCATTATCCCTTTCACACTTTCTGCACCATTCTTCTCATTCACCACACACATCCACACCTTTTTTTTCTTTCTTCACTACACCTTGGTATATATATATACATATATATATATATACATACATATATATACATATATGTATACATATATATATATACATACATATATATACATATATATATGTATATATATGTATGTATATATATATATATGTATATATATGTATGTATATATATATATATGTATACATATATGTATATATATATATATGTACATATATATGTGTACATATATATGTGTACATATATATGTGTACATATATATGTGTACATATATATGTATATATATATGTATATATATATGTTTGTGTGTTTCTGTGTGTGTATGTATATATATATCCACATCAGGTGAAACTTCAACTAGGTCAGCCTAATTATAAGTAACACACAAAAACTAAACATGTCATCCTCAAAGTATTTCATCCACGCTTAGCACCTGAATTCAACACTCAATTTACATCAAGATAGGTCAGCGTGGACCTAAATATAAATCCCACATAAGATAAAGTTTCTCAATTATTCTCCACAAAACATCAATCATGTCAGGTTGGCCCAAAATAGACCTAAACACAAAAATATTTGAGAGCTTATGCAATATTATCAATCGTGCTACCTCAAAACTCAATCTCCCATCGAATTCTCATCCAATCAACATTCATTAGCTTATCTTCATCATCACAAGAAAAAATAATTATTCACGAAGAATTGCAAAATGTAGAAGTTGATAATCCAACCTCACAAATCCCAATGAACACCTACAAGCAAATAACTTGTCACCAAAGGAGATCAAGAGACACAAGAATGGTGCTCTACAAACGTGAAGCAAAAATGCATTACCTGAGAAGTGAATAATTACAAAGAGATCAATCCTTAAGAAAGGAGATCAAAACCCTAAAGGTGAGAACCCTAGGATTAGGATTAAATTAGAATGTGACAAGTGTCAAGATCATAATTAACAAGATGACATGACTAATTTAATAATGAAAAATAAAGATTCGTAAGTTTAGCTTAAGTGAAATAAAGTAAAGGTGACTTAATTAATTAATCAATATGATTAAATTAATCAAGTAAACAACCTATTACTCTAACACCCCCCTTAAGATGAACTTAGGGAGAAGCTAAAAACTAAGGACAAAAAGCATGAAAGCAAAGATGGGTCCCAAAAAATAAGGCCTGATGAGGTACGCATGTACAAATGTAAAAAATCTCTCACAACAGGAGAAAAGGAGAAAACCTCATGGGAAAAAATTCTCTCCAAAAGATAGAAATACAAGTGAAGGACTAAGAAGCCTCCAAACAAGAGTGAAGGATGAAGAAGCCTCCAATCAAGAAGAAATCGTCCCAAAAGATCATAACAAAGGATGAACATGGAAAACACCATTGAAGCATGAAGAAGTTGCAAACACTGTCGTAGAATGACTACTGAAATGCTAAAAATAGGAATGCAAGAGTGTCCATATGGTAAGTGCTCCATCTCACCAAAATGCATGGGTAACCATCCGTTGCATCCGCCTAGTACATAGGAACAAATATTGTATGCATAGCTCACTCCAATGTGAAACCAAAGAAGCATTAACACCAATAGTAGAAACCCCCCCATAATGTTGAAAAGGGAGAGGCATGAAAGGTACACTGAAACTGAATGCTAGAATGTAGTGCATGATAAAGAACCAAGAAAATCTAAATGTGCGGACATGAAAGTACAAGCAGAGATAAAGGGTGTCCAAACCAAGGCACACACGCATGAGAAAGGTATGAAGGAAAAACAAAGGAAAACATCAACCCCCATGGCACTTTATATCATAGTGCGAGTACAATAAGGCACAAAGTGATGTGCAAGATCCCATAATACAGGGGTAATACAAAGGCACTTTATCTCAATGTGTTTACAAAAAACACAAGTGCTTATAATGGAAGCTCAAAATGTCATAAAAAGACGCAATACTGGAAATACATTAAGAATAGCCAAAAACAAAGCAGCCCACGCAAATGAAAAGTTTCCAGGAGCTAATGGTACACTATTCATAAGATAGTTGTGATATAAAGAGCCACACATTGGTATTCATATCTTTCTGGAAACTATACAAAATGACAAAAACTTGAATGTTGCTTCATGTGATGGATTCAAAATTGTAGTTATGATTGTAGAATATTATACCAAAGTGCAGTGAAGTGTGGACCCAAAAAATGATGCACTAAACCACAATACTTGACAAGGGAAACACAACCAAATTCCTGATAAACCATGCTTTCCGGATCAAACGGTACTGTAAAAAGGTCACAAGAAATACTTCCCTACTATGCTAGGATGATCATCACAATGTTGACATCAATGAAAATACTGGATCAACCAATGTATGTACACTTCATGCTCATGTTTCCAAACTACATCATCAGTGACAAACTTCAAAACTTCCAACAATATCCCCCTTTTCATTGATGGCAACATGCATATCAAAAACATTTTTGATGACATGATCCAAAACTTATCTCCCCCTTACACATATAACCTTGTCACTCAAAGAGGTTCCAACATTGTAACTAACACTTCCAAGTGCATTGATAAAAATGTTTTTCCACTATCTCCCCCTTTGAAATCAATGGAAAATTTTATGCAAGGGCTCAGTATGCCTTCCTTATATATATATATATATAGGGAGAGAGAGAGAGAGAGAGAGTTTCCCAATAAGAAATCTTTTATGAAAAAACTTAGCAATGTGCATGAAGGTAAGACTTATCAACCTAAAGATGTAGATCCTTTGAGCTTCTTTAGAATATACTGCCAAGTAGATTTTCCTTCTTCCCAAAGTATTTTTGCTTCTACAAGAATTTTGTATTGTAATTCTAATTCCACTAGAGACTCTTCTCCTTCTTCCACAGTATTGGGGTTAAGGTTTATTTCTACTAGTTTATCAGCACTAACAAGGGCACTAGATATAGGAGTATGCTTTATCTTCACTAAATCCCTCAACATCTATATTGTTTTATTATTTCTTCCTTCTGATTTTGTAAAGCAAATAAATTGTCATGCATTTGTATAATGTAATAACATTTCTAATTGTTCTTATCTCTTGCTAAATCATAAGTATATGATTCATAGCCTATTTGAGTTTCAATTAAGTTCATCACATCCTTTGTACTTCATGTGTTGTTTGGCCATTTCAAGTAGTATGATAGTAAGTTTTGTGCTTCCTTTTCACAAATTTGAGTATCCTTCAATTCCTTCATAGCCTTGTAATGTGCATTTGCACATTTCCTTTTGATATCCTCTAGACTCTTCTCTGCAATCCTTGCTTTTGGTCCACTTCTAGCTTGTTCTTTTAAACTGGAGACATATGCTTTCAATGAATCAACCAAGTTTATAAAATTTTCTATAGTAGACAATGATGAATTGATGCTTGTTCTTGGGGTCACCTCTTGTAAAGATTTCATGGCCTCATCCATGCCTTGTGTGCTTATGGTCTTGATTTTGGTTTCATGCTCATGTTGAGCATCATCTGTATGCATCCTTCCTTCTTCTATGTTAGTGTTTTCTTGCTTTGCAACTTCTTGTTTAATTTCAATCGAGGAAATGACACAGTTCTTCCTTTTCTTGCCTGATCTCCTAGAACTGTTAGAGGCTTCAATTCTTGTCTTGTCTTCTAATTCTAGTATACTAAGGTCCTTAGGGATTCTCAAAAGCACTTCTGCATAATGAACAACTTGTTCCTTGGTTACTTCATAATCCAACTTAGAAATTAAAATAGATCTGGGCTCAATTACTTCCATGAAGCAAAAGTTAGTAGAGCTAAAGAAATTAATGTCTCCTACGAACCTTTCCAACACACTCTTAGGTATTCTTATCCTTTCATTCATTCTAATTTGAAACATTCCAAAGAATGTTGCAAGAGCATTGTCTTGAGCATCCGCACCACCAAAGTTTCTCATGTGATTTCTTATCTAATGTGCAACTAGTTATGTACTTGTCCACTCCAATTTCCGAATTACCAATAGTTCCTTCATCAAGTAGAAAAGAAAACAGATTATCAAAGTACCATACTTGAATGTATGTTTTTTTCCCTTTTTGATTTCCTTCAGGTTCTTCATCAAATGATGTCGTAATAACTCACATGGATCATAATTAGTGTCATATTCAATCATGTTATGTGCAATACTAATGACATTGGTAGAGACTATATAGTCACCATTTGGTTGATAGATTTTGTGTCCAATAAGCCTTGCAGTGTACCGAATAGCCGAATTCCTAACTGTATTCAAGGTGGATTCCTTTCCTTCAAGAGTGTTGGTGTGAATAAGTCTTGTACCTAGTTTATTCCTTTGTTAGGGACTTAGGGGACTTAATTCACATGTTAAGTTTACTTAGGATATTAGTTGTCTTATCTAGATAAGCATTAGTTGTCTCATCTAGAAGTTACACTTTCCTAGGTAGTTATGAGTTAGTCGTCTCATGTGATAGGATTAAGACATTTTTCATCATCTTTTCTTATCCTATCTCTCATCCTTGCCTTTATAAGCAAGGCATATCTAGCTTGTTTAGCATTGCAGTAATAGCATTGCATAGAATTGTATTGTATTGCATTCATCATATTGTATCATATTGCAATCCTTGTTTGGTGGAATAGCATCTTCCATTGTTGCTTCTCTCTATCTCTTGTGGAGGTTCTTTGGTGTTACAGATTGAAGATCTTGGGTTGATCACTCCAACATGGTATCAGAGCTTTGAATCTAGAAATCCCCTTCCTTTAGAGAGTTTCCACCATCAATTTATATTGTGATTTGAGTTTGAAGCTCAGATCCAAGAGGTAGCCTATATTTCAGAGTAGTTTTGGTCAAAATAGACCCTGCCATCGTGTTCAGGAGGCTGCGTAGATGAATTTTGACTGCCAATTTGTCCATTTTTGGTAAAGTTGGTTTGTAAGGAAAAAAAATTTTGCTCAAACAATCAATCATTATTCTATTTTTTGCAAGAAATTTTTTGGAAAAATATTTTTGCAGTTTTATTCAAATTTTTGGGGCAAAAATTTATATAGTCGGGCATTTATTTATGCGGGTTTGAATTAAAAATTCTAGGGAGGCTTTAATCTATTGCAGGGCCATATAGGCCACCTGAAATCTCTCCCACCCACAACCCTATGAAGTCTACAGCTATCATCAGAGGTCACTTTTTTGTGTGGATCTACTTTTTCTAGATTTGGCCCCAAGTATAATTAATTCAGAATATTGTGTTTTGACACTCTGGTTAATTACTTGGATATGTTGACACTTGAAAACTTTTTTTTCACATTAGATGGCTTCATTTCATGTTTTTTGTCCTTTTTGGGCATTCTGAGCATCATTTGTTAGCAAATTCTTATATGTAAACACACTGAGATAAAGTTCCACATTATTGTACATGTATTTTGGGGATAAAGTTGTGCCATACTTTGTACTCGCACTGTATTATAAAGTGCCATGGGGGGGGTTGTGTAGTGCCTTGTTATTTTCCATCACACCTTTGTTGAGTGAGTGTCCCTCCAAGACAACAGAGAATCCATGTGATTCTAGCCTCATGCATGTGTGTTTATTTTGCACACCACTTTTTTAGTTGTAGGTACTTTCTTGTGCACTTTTAGATGTTGTTTGTTCTCCTTCATGCACTACATGGTGAAACATAGAGTTTCAGTGGATTTTTTGGACCTCTCCCAAGTCAACATTATGGGGGGTATTATACTATTCGTGCTAATGCTTCTTTGGTTTCACTTTGGAGTGAACTATGTATCCAGTATTTGTTCCTATGTATTAGGCAGATGTAGCAACTGGTTACCCATGCATTTCTGTGAGATGGAGCATTTACCATATAGACACTCTTGCAATCTTGTCTGTGGAGGCAATCTTTTCATCCTTAGTTGATCAGTGTTCTTCAAACTATTGGCACCTATATTTTCAAATTACATTGGTTGAGTAGTGTCATTTGGGGTCACTCGTACAGATTCATGTGCCATCTATATCTTCGATTGACAGATGTTATTGCCTTTGTTTCCATCTGATCATTGTTCGAGTAGTGTCGTTGGGGGAACTCATGCAGATTGTTGTCTTCTTGATTCTGATCATCCTATTTTCAGAGGAGGTTCTTTAGTTTTAGCACTATAGCAGTCATCTTTCGACAGTTGTTTGCAACTTCTTCCTGCTTCAGTGATGTTCTTCATGTTCATGTTCTTTTCTCTCTTTTGGAGAGGATTTTTCTCCCACAAGGTTTTTCTCCGTTTCTCCGTTTGTGAGAGATTTTTTATTTTGTACATGGGTACCTCATCAGGCCTAGTTGTCGAGACCCATATTTTGCATGTTTGCATTGGTTTGTTCCTCCCTAATTTTCACTTAAGTGGGGGTGTTGGTGTGAATAGGTCTTGTACCCAATTTATTCCTTTACCAGGGACTTAGGGGACTTAATTCACATGTTAAGTTTACTTAGGATATTAGTTGTCTTATCTAGATAAGCATTAGTTGTCTCATCTAGAAGTTACACTTTCCTAGGTAGTTATGAGTTAGTTGTCTCATGTGATAGGATTAAGACACTTTTCATCATCTTGTCTTATCCTATCTCTCATCCTTGCCTTTATAAGCAAGGCATATCTAGCTTGTTTAGCATTACAATAATAGCATTGTATAGCATTGTATTGTATTGCATTGATCATATTGTATCATATTGCAATCCTTGTTTGGTGGAATAGCATCTTCCATTTTTGCTTCTCTCTATCTCTTGTGGAGGTTCTTTGGTGTTACAGATTGAAGATCTTGGGTTGATCACTCCAACAAAGAGTGGCACTTGTCTTCTCCATTATGTCCTTGACCTTGATAGATTTTCATCCTGGAATTGGTCTGGAGGACCACAAACTAGTTATATCACTAATAACTTCCTTTTTTATTGAATACTCGCCATCAATCCAAATGGATTCCCTGTGGATTTTGCTTAATACCATTATGATGTACTTCTTTTTAGCTTCAAACTATGGGAACTTCTACCATACATCCAATTTCCTTCCATTTAGGGTTTTGTATTCTAGTTTTAAGGTATCATCATCTCCTTATAATTCACTTGTCCATAGAATAATTAATTCATTATACGAAACTTCTTCTATTTTCTCGTGAATGTATGCATTGAAATCCTTAGTTGGTAAAACTCCAAAGGGAGTGCAAGAAAATGCACCCACTGAATCTTCTAATAAAGCTTTCCAAGAATACCTCTTCAATTCAGGTTGTGGTCTCTTTGATACATTTACGACCTTCAATCCTTCCATTACATCTAAAAAAATTTTAAATAAAACTTTTAGAAAACTAGGAGCACACAGTATACCTCTTAAACTTGCTCAACAAAAAATAGGGTTTTCATGATCTGGTACTGAAAGATGCATCGAATTCTTCCACTTCTTCTTCTTCACTTTACTTCTCCTTTGCATGTGTATAATGAAATGACTTTTTCTTCTTAAGAAAAATTTTTACTCCTTGATTTGACTCATCTCAACAATAAATGCTTCAGATAAACTGTTGGTAAACTTCAAAATCTTGTATACACAGTCAACTTTCAGAAGCTCCACAAACTTTCGCATTAAAATATTTTCTCCTGTAGTTTTCACCAATAGGTCCACAATATTCTTCATCTTATCTCTTCGTTTCAAGCCATGAAACAACATATTGACAAGGGGGCTATATGATTTTCAATAAAGCTCCCCCTAACTCATAGCTTTGGGTTAGTTACCAGAGGAAACATTTGCATCAAAGATAGGTACAGATTCTCTTGTGTCCTCAATTTCTTCTTTCTTTCTCCATACTTTTTCCATTTTCGTATTTACTTCATTTGGATCAAATTTCTTTATAGTCTCATTCCTCTGTCTTGGATTAGTCTGTCTTCCATTTTACTTCTACAAAATATTGAAATGTGTCTAGGTTTGTTGCAATTGTAGCATATAATTTCTCTCTGGCCAATATGATATCCATTCAATCTTGTTTTGCACTGGTTATCCTTATGTAAAAATACATTACATGTATAATAGTAGCCATTGAAGGATCTAACAGTATTAAATCTATTCATCATCTGAATTTTGCACTCAACAGCTTTATGTCCAAATTTCTTACATATAAAACATTTTCCAGAAAAGGATCCAACATTATGATTCATTCTACTTCTACATTCTATAGCCTTATGTCCAAATTTATTGCATGAAAAGAAAACACCATTAAAATATGGGTACCTTTGATCATTTGGTTGTCTAATAGGGAGTCTTCCAATATTGCTTCTCTGATTCTAGAAATTTCCATAGTTACTTTTTCCTTCAGTCTTTCTAGATTCACTAATCTTATTTGTGCCAGATGTTTGTTTTGGTTTAGAGATTTCTCCTCTTTCAAGTCCGAAACCACCTTTATCTTTAGATGCTTTCTATCCAGCAATTAACTCATCAAGCATTGTAGAACTTTCCTTAAATTTTTCCTCATGAATTCTTGCTTTCTCCAAATACGCTCTCAGATTTACCACTTCCTGTTCAAGTCTATTGCATTCATTATTCTTGCTTTGTATCACTATATTTAGATAATCCTGAGTTTTCTTCTTTTCTTCCACTTGTATTTTCAATCTAGTGATGTCTTCATTTACTTTCGTCAGTTGTTCATTAACTTCTATATGTCTTTCTCTGAATTTCTTGATCTACTCTCTCAACTTGTGATGCATTCATTTTCCTCTTTTAGATTTTCCTTCATATTCCCATTCTCATCTTCAATTTTGTTAAGATTTTCAAGTGTAGTTTTGAGTTCTCCATCCTTGTCTAACATATAGTCTTCTTTTGTATATTCAATTGCAGAAAATTCCTTTGGAGTAGGGTACTTCCTATCAGTCATATGTTCACACTCCAAGATCTTCCCAAAGCGGTCAAGCTTCTTCCAAGGAACCAAGCTCTGATACTAATTTTTGAACACCCAAAATAATGAGAGGGGGGGTGAATCAGTATTCTTCTAAACCAATCAAACACAACCCATCCAATTAACTAAATAGAAATAACTGCAATGAAGAAGGAAAGCATGAATACAACCTCAAAATCACATGACACATGAACACCAGTATTTTTATGCGAAAAACCCAAAAATGGAAAAACCATGATGAGGGTTAGCTCACAATATATTATATCCGGATATAAGATATTACAAAGGCTCACTACCAGGACACATTGTCTAGAAAAGAGCTCACATCTCACTGAGTAAGCATAAAGAAGGGCTGGCAACATTTCCTATTTGAACTGATATAATATCATCTATCATATGCTAGATTATAGCTCCATTGAGGTACAAAATGATCTTCACGAAGTCTGTTTATCATTGTATCACACACATGTAGATGATTCACCATACTTGTCACAAATTTTCTCTACTCTACCACATTCACATATCATATATCCCTTTTACACTTTTCTGCACCATTCTTCTCATTCACCACACACATGCATACCTTTATTTTCTTTCTTCACTGCACCTTGATAAATATCTATATATATATATATAGATATATATATATATATATATATATATATATATATGTATATATATATATATATATATATGTATATATATATGTATATATATATATATTCCCACATCAGGTGAAACTTCAACTAGGTCGGCCTAATTAGAAGTAACACACAAAAACTATACATGTCATCCTCAAAGTATTTCATCCACGCTTAGCACCTATATTCAACACTCAATTTGCATAAATATAGGTCAGCAGGGACCTAAATATAAATCCCACATAAGATAGAGTTGCTCAATTATTCTCCACAAAACATCAATTATGTCAAGTCGGCCCAAAATAGACCTAAACACAAAAATCTTCAAGAGCTTATGCAATCTTATCAATCGTGCTACCTCAAAACTCAATCTCCCATTGAATTATCATCCAATTGACATTCATTAGCTTATCTTCATCATCGAAATACAAAATAATTATTCCCAAAGAAGTGTGGAATCTCCCACACTAGTACATTGTTAATAAGATAATTGTGATATATAAAGCCACACATTGTTATTCATATATTTCTGGAAACTGTACAAAATGTCACAAAAACTTGAATATTGCTTTAGCTTCATATGATGGATTCAAAATTGTAGTCATGATTGTAGAAGATTATACCAATGTGTGGTGAAGTGCAGACCCAAAAACTAATGCACTGAACCAAAATACTTGAGAAGGGAAACACTTAGCCAAATTCATTGTAAACCATGCTTTCCAAATCAATTGGTACTATACAAAGGTCACCAAAAATACTTCCCTATTATGCTAGGATGATCATCACAATTTTGACATCAATTACAACATTGGATCAACCCATGTATACATACACTTCATGCTCATGTTGCCAAACTACATCATCAGTGACAGACTTCCAAAATTCCAACACCAACACATCAGGGTGGGTGGGTTTATGGTAGGCAAGGTCTTGTTTTGCACCCCAACACACTAGATCATTTTGGGCTACATTGTACCAATGCTTTCTCTTAAGAGCCCTAAGTGCCAAAAAGTGGAAAATTTTGACAAGTTTTTATTCAAAATCCGCGACACTTAGAAACATTTTTTTTAAATGTATAAGATCATGAGTGTCTCTCTAAAATAACCTCACTCAGTTTTTCATATATCCAAGTTTTTACATGATGGAAACAATGTTTTAGATGTTCCAAAAAGTGTTAGTTGCATTTATTAAAAAGTTGTAGAGAGGCGTTTACATTCTTCACCTCTTAGGGGTAAACCGACAATTTGAACATGTTGGGGTGGCTACAGAATATGTCCACTTTATGATTTTTGGTCAACGTAGGTGTCTTTACAATCTTATGTCTAAATTATCTACACCAAAGAACTAGTCTCCTCTATTGATTGAACTCAATGCAATCATAAACGTTTTGGACAATATAGGAATACATTTTTTTGAGATGAAGGAAAGTGTGGGCATGAAGAATATGTCTATAAATTTGAAGTAGTGATTGGCCAACTAGAGGATGGGTACTTGAATATACTTGAATAATTTTTTTGGAAACATAGTGTAAATTGTTTGTACTTTATCTTGAAAAAAAGTTAATTCTATAACTATATGCCAAAAATATGTCATCCAAGGCTACAAACACATGCTGGTGTAGGAAAGATAATAATTAACCAACAAATATAGGTGAACTGAGTGTGAAATGAGTTATAAAGCATGGAATATACTTAGATTTTAAATATTTGAAGTAAACCATCTACAAATATCCATTGAAGCTTATCATTCCATAATGGAGGCAACATATTATTATCAAAAACTTGAAATCTAAAAATATAATCCTTAATTAGCTCTTTTTCCTTGTGTTTTCATTACATGCTTGAGAGATAAAAATCTTAGCATGTTTTGAAGCACTTCGTTTATTGCAAGGAAATACTATAGGAACATTTTTGTAAGAACAGATTGGAATAAAATTTTAATCATTTATAGTTACATCAAATAATTATTTATTTATTTAAATAATCATTTATAATGCAAATATGGATGCCATCAATAAAAAAGACATGTGTTAACCAAATAGCCATATAGGCATACATCAATATAACCTGATATAATTATAACATATATACAAAATAGCCATATAGGATTTCAAGAATACCATATGGACATACAATGTCACGTATATCCAATACAAAATATATGTCCAAATATGCCATATAGGCATACAAAAAAGGACCCTAATAAATAGTCATTTCCCTCCAAGTGAAGAAAACAGATCATGAGTGGCCTTTGATCGTCGAGGGGATGGAGATGCATATGATGGTGGTCTACTTCAAATTTGAGGGTTTCTATTTAATTCTTCATGGCATCACACCTATTAGAATAAAAATTATAGACATTATTATATAAAAATTATAGTATAAAATGAAATATTCAACAAAATAATTACTTACCATGTCCAAATGATCTCTCTCCTCATCCACAACAGCGACACGCTCACACTATGGCATTGTGAATCCCTGTAGCAACCATCCAATTATAAATTAAACTACAAATCAATAATCATTTGATTTTTCAATAATAGATAGCTAAACTAATTAATGTAATTTAAAATTTACTAATCTAACATTATTCAATTACCAAAACTAGAAGACTGATGTAGGTAATGACTTATAATGTATGACATAGTCAAAAAAAAATTGAGTACTTATTGAACTATATATTGTGTCATAGTTTAATAGGTGGTTATTGGACTATTGTGTTCCTTGGGATATGTTAATGCATCCAATTCTATTTCAAATATTTTTTTATGATCCTTGAGGGAAACACTATTTTGAAGTCCCATGAAGGTGATGATAAAATCATCATTATGGAGGATGTGAAACAGTGTGTGATTTTCTTGATCTAGGGTGATGAATTTAGGAGATAGATGATTAAGGTTAGTCATGGGGTCAATGAAAGGATTGGTGATAGGGGTGATGGGATTAAGAAATGGATTTATGATGCGGGTGATGGAAGGATTTGTGATGGGGATGTTAGAAAGATTGTTATGGGGGTGATAGGTTCAATGAAAGGATTTGCAGTAGAAAGTTCCTTGGTGGAATAATGATATGGAATCATATGATGTTAGGAGAGTTTAACCTAGTGTTCACAAGTGTAGCATCCTTATTATTCTTATCAAGAAGGTTATATCTGATGCCTTGGAATCCTTTTTTTGAATAAATACAAATGTGTTTGAGGAATAATTATTTGTGAATGGTAAATACTCTAACTTGATATTTCATGATCTTCCACATAGAATCTTTATTATTTTATAGTAACATCAAAACCAAAGGAAACAAGAAGGAAAAGTTTTGTGATTTATATACAAGTGACATGTTTGTGTTGATATTCCTAGGGATAATTAGGAATAGGGAAGGAAACTTTGAAAATATTAAGATCTAAGACCAGTTCGACATAGAAGAGAATAATGACAATGCAAAAGGAGAAACAATGCATAGTGGTATGAATGATAAGATCCATGTAAGGACAAAAGGAAAAATCATGATAATTGTCTTCATAAGACACATGCATAGTAGACATGAATCATTTAAAGGACAAGCATTTCTAGAACAGTAGAGAAAAATTTCATGAAGTGACCAAAGGAATGGTTTAAAGAGAGACAAAAGAGGATAGGACAATATGATGACAAGGCCCCTAACAAAACCCTTCGTGAACAACATGGTGAAGAAAAGGTTGATAGAAGAGAGCAATATTACCTATAGAACCAACAAGACAAAACACAATGCACAAGAGCCATAGTGGGCAGTTTCTAAGTTGGTAGGAAGAAGTTGAAAAAGGAAGAGGTTGTTATAAGTGCATCTTGCACAGTAAGGGGTCTCATGAATGGAAAGACAAGGTTGTAATAATAGAAGGATAGATGATAGAGTAATGTGATAGTTAGGATAAATGAGGAGAAATGATAGAGTATCCTATTCTCTTGACTCTGGACATAGTATCCTTATATCAGAAAGAGTCTCCATGAGTATCAATTTGAGTGTCAAGGGTTTGCATGTTTCATGATGACAATTTCAAAGTAAAGGATAGTCACAAGATGATAGTCCTAGGGACAATCATATCAAGCAAGAAAGGGATAATATCATGATTACATAGATAATTCATGCAAACCTTTGTTGATGTGAAGTGCGAAGAATTTTTGAAGTGGGGATAATATTTATGGAAATAATGTAAAGCATGATAGTGAGATGCATGAAAAGAAGCAATAATGAGCATTGCCAACTAGGAACAAAATGGCATAGTGATAGTGAGCAATGAGGGGATTGTGGTACTAAGATCTTGATAGCAATTCACACCTATAAAGACACTCCATTATTTTCATACAACCTCAACATTCTATTCATATTCATGGTTGAATCACAAATAAGAGATATCTAATAAATGGAGTGAGATATCTTCATGATATTGGATAATGTAATATTCGCATAGGAAAAGTAATGATCACAAGGGGAAATGATGAGTAAAGGACATCGAATGAAAAATAAAGTATATAGCATAATTAAATAACTATAATAGGACAATTACATAAGATTGAACATGATAATCTAAAGTCACAAGATGTAATAGGAAAGTCTCATGTATTTCAATACCAAAGAATGCTTCAAGGGATAATTGTGGAAGATGATTTTTTATGAGGAGATACTTTATATGTTTTCAACCAAGACACGTAAAGGTAAATAGTACATCGAAGCCATGAATGTGGTGGTAGTCACATGAAATCCAATCCTACAACATATTCTCATAGGATCTAAGCAACAAATTTAGTACAATGGTATAAGAGGAGCATGCATAGTTTATTATTAAAGGATAGTTTAGAGTGGCAGTGCCCTTTTAATGATCATATTCATAGAGAATAATCTTTATGAAGTGATATGTTAGGTCTCAAAAATGTTGGTTTAACACCAAAAGAGGTTTCCAAGATCTTGATATGTTTTTGGCTAACGTACAAGGTCAAATGATGAATTTGAACCTTCTACTCTTTAAGCTCTACCAGACCTAGGCAGGTATACCTACGTGAATGAAGCAAACTTGAATTGTGTGTTTCTTCCCTAAGAAATCTATCCACAATGGAAATTGGGAGTGGAGAGATGAAATCCTAATTAGTATGAATTGTATAAGAAATATCAATGTAAAATATGTTCAGTTAACAGATGTAAAAATTGAGTTTGATATGATAAAACTAAAAAAAATGGGTGAGACCAATGCCTTGTTAGGTAAAACGGAGTCAGATGAAAGTCTAAGATGAGTGGCTTCTATTTGGCATAAATTCTAATTGATTGGCATACATATATTAGTTTATAACTTGTATAAACATGCAAGAATGTAATTACCAAGTTCTTCTTAGTGATCTAGATGACACTTCCAAATTGTTGTGAATGACTAGAAGGATTTACTCTTTACTTGAAAGAACCAATTAATCATACCACACAAATACAAAAAATGTGCATCGATAAATTGAGTATATACTTGATATATCAATTTAAATAACAAAGAAACATCAGCCTTGGAGACAACTTCATAATATTTAAAATTAATTCAACAAACAACTAATACCTGAATGATGCCACAAAATCAAAGTTCTTTCATTGATTCCTCCAAAATTTTATACATACATCATGGTATTTTTGATATGTAGACATTATATCTATCCCTATTTGCCTATTATTTTCTCCTATATCTAATCTCAATCCCCATTTTGGTCTTGGTCTCTTGTATTTATATGAGAGGCAACAAGCTTCAGACCAAAATTCATGTCCTTTGGTAACAAAACATAATTATGAAATTAAGAAAAACTAAAATAACTAAAAATCAAACATGTGCTCCAATCCATTAGTCTTCGATTAAAAGCCCCGTGGTCATCTAAGACTTGAGCAAAGCTTTTACTTTATGATTAATCTTCCTTCGTGATGCTAATGATCAGTCCTCATCTGAGCCCAAATACTTCTCTTGCCATTTTCTTATTGTCAAATCATTTGGCCATTTGAACTCTTGTGCAGCAGTGAAATTTGTGAGATGATTCTTCCATCTATTATCAAGAAAATTCTTGACATCTACCACAAATTTCATGTATCCACTATCTAATATTACAATCCCATCAAGCAAAGCATTAAATCTATCAAGGCTGATATCCCCATCATTTTGCATGTGTGTCAAGCACTGAGAGACCATATGATCAAATTCACCTTTCCATTCATCCACACCTTTTAGTTGATTATCATTCTTTAATGACTGAAGTGCTGAAGATGTGTTTTATAGAATCAAATGCATTCCTTCTATTCTCCACCTTCTTCTTCATATCTATCAAATACGTGTGCTCCTCAATTACCCCCTTCACCATTTCCTGAGTAGGTTTAAGTCTTGGGGGGGCATCAGGATCTCTTTGTGTTTCCTTTCAGAGAGTAGTTAAAATGTGATAAGTAGGTTGCCACCTCTTCTGGAGTTCCTCTAAGATAGGGGAATTAACATTTATCTATTCCAAAGCTTTAACTAGATTGCTAAAGCTTCCATGTACTCCACCTACTTTTTTATTTCAATATTTTAATTCAATGCTCCAATATTTTCCTCAGGGTATCCACGATGTCATGCTTGACATCTTCCATATTGTGCTTCTTCAGCGAATCAATTTCACTTTTCATTTGTTGAATTTGCGGGTTCTCAGCTTGAGTCAGTGGGTGATAAACAACTATCTCATCTCCCCTCACTATTGTTGCTTGTTGTAATTTTTGTTTCACCTTGACATTTTCAATAAACAATTTATTTACTTCATCATTTGACAATTTCAGTCTTTTCTCATATTTAGTTATTTTCTTCTCCATGTTCTCCACTACATCTTTGGTAAACATTGTCGAATGCATAGTTATGGTTGCAACCTCTATTGTTATGATCGAAAAATATCAATCTACTTTGTTTATTTCCACACCAAGCCGCATTAACTCTCGAATCATAAATTGTCATCATTCAAATCTTTTGCATTGAGCTCAATTTCATATTTCGAAGTTGATTGATGTGACCGGCATGCTTTAAATATTTCAACGGCTACTTACCGCATTACCTCACATCACTTTTCACCCCCTTGCGGTACCACAGTACATTTGTTACTTTGCTTTAGTATACTGCACTACCGCGCACCATCTTTATCTTTATTGTGATACCGCGGTGTCCTTTCATTGCTTTGCTTTGCATATTGCTTTACCACAAGCTATATTCTAAGCTTTCATGGTATGGTGATGCCTCCTCTTACTACCATGCTCGAGTATACCGCTCTACCGCAAGTCTTGTTCCAACCCTCCATGGTATAGCAGTTTCCTTTTATCTCTTCTCTTTATCACACCACTCTACCACGGGCCATGTTCCATCCTTCTGCAGTATAGCGGTCTCTTCTTGTTAATGCTAATCATTAAACTGCTCCACTGCAAGCTAAGTTTTAACCCTTCACAGTATAGTGGTAAAAGGGTATAGTTTCAACCTCCTTTACCATTCTACTACGAGCTATTTTGCAAGAGGCTGTGGTAACAAGGTAGGAGGTGAGGGCTATGTAAGGTATTAATGAGGCAGCGGTATAGCGGTAATTGGCTATTTTGGCTTCATGGATAGAAATAGAGTGATTTTTTATGAAAATGATGGCATGAATTTATGATTTCCATTGATAAAAGATTCAGAATTTTTTATGAAAATTTTGGTTCTAATAGTGGTCCCAGTTGGGGATGAGTGATTTTCCAATCATTGCAAGAATCCAAAATCTGTGGTTGCAGACCAAGAGTTTAGAAAATATGAAAGATGGAAGGTGGAGTGGATGGAATGGATAAAAATATGGAGATAGAAAATAATGGAAATGGAAATGAACCTATACTAGTGTACATGGAAAGAAAATTTTTTTTTAATAAAGGAAATCTAGGATTGTCCATGTACTAGCAAGTCCTAGTCCCTTTTTTGATTTCTTAAACTACTGTGCATGGAAAGAAATTATTTTAAGAGGCTTGTTAAGAATTTTCCATACATTGGAAATCCTTAATCCTCTAGTACTCCTCAAGAAAATAACTTCTTCAGAAATTTCCCATGTACTGGAAACTCCTACTCTTCACCTGACCTATTTTGTAAATAATAAGAATCTTCTCCTCCTTTGCCAGTGATAACAAAAGGCCCTAACTGCAAGGCTTAAATTTTCCATTCTTCCCCTTCTCCTGACATCTAACATTCCACATCAGCACCAAATCACTCACTTCAATTTTTCTATTTTTGGCTCTCTTATAAAAAAGGTACTTCATTTGAGATTGCATCTTCTCATTCTGCTTTTGAACCATCCTCCTTATTTCATCAAGTTCTACAAGTTGTTCCATTCTTTCCTCCATTGGTTCTAGAATGTCTAAATCTTCCTAAAGGATGAAATTATAAATTGGTAAAAGGTTTTGTAATGGCATTCTGGCATGTGTCCCATACACCAACTCAAATGGAGATTTACCAATTTTGCCTTTTTTATAGTTATTTTATCCGCCCACACAGCCATCCTTAACTTTGAGTCCCAAGCCTTCTTGTTTCCATCTAACATCCTCCTTATGATTTTCAAGAGACTTTTATTGTTGGATTCTTCTTGGCCATTTTCTTATGGGTGGTAGGGGCAGCATAAGAAATAGTAATACCATATGTGTTGTAGAAACTCTTAAATTCATCGGACCTAAAACAATCCCATTGTATGTGATCAATCTAACTGGTGTACCAAATCTGGTTATGATATTCTCCATTAGGAAATTTATTACCACCTTACTGGTTGCTTGTTTTGTTGGGATTGTCTCTACCCATTTAGTAAAATAATCAGTAGCTACTAATATCCATTTATGTCCCCCACTTGAATTTTCTTGTATTTCACCAATAAAATCAATTCCCCATTGGTGAAAATGGGCTTCTACTCCCAAAGGTCTGAGTGGTAAGGCCCCTTATCACTTCATCTTTCCTGAGAATTTATAGCAAGCTTCACACTTCCTCACATATGAAAAATAATCATTGAAAACCTTAGGCCAGTAATAGCCTGCCCTGAGAATTTTATGTGTTGTTGTTTTATCAAAATAATGGCCTCCACACACTCCCTCATGCATCTCCCTCAAGACATGTTTTTCCTATGATTCATGCAGACACAGTATCAGAACTCCATCTTTGTTTTTCAAAATAGATCACCTCCTATGAACACATATTTAGATGCTTGTAACTTCAATTTTCTCCTCTAATTATCATCCAATCCTTCAGGGCATTTCATGTGCCTGAGATAATACACTATGTTAGTATACCAAGAAGTATGTTCAATGCTTGCAACTGCACCATCCTCATTTTCTACATTACAGATTTGGTTAGCTTCAATGTTTCTTTTTGCCATTAGTTTGGCCAAACCTTGTCCCCTTACTAACTTGATGATCTGAATTTCTATATTGAATTCATGGATCTTATTGATCCATCTGCATCTTTTCCCTATCACCTTTGTTTGTACCAAGATATCCTTCACAACTGCATATGGCACATATACAATTACTTTGGCTCCAACTAGATATGGTCTGAAATCTTTTATTGCTTTGACCAATGCATATGCTTGTTTCTCCATAATATCATACTTTAATTATACCCCCTATAGTGACTTGCTAAAGAAGGATACAGGTTGCTCATAGCCTTCATCGTTCTTTTGTAACATAACAGCTACTATGGTGTGAAATGAGGCAAAAGAAAATATTTGAAAAGGTTGGGTAAAATCAGGAGATTTTAGAATGGGGGCTTCTTTGATGGCTATTTTGATGGATATAAAGGATTCTAGGGATTCTGCAGTCCAATCTATTTGTTCTCCCTTTTTCAGCATTTTGGATATAGGTTTAACAATCTCAGCAAAGTTTGACACAAATCTCCTGACAAAATTAATCTGCTCAAAAAATGATTGAATGAATTTGACAATTTTGGGAATGGGGATCTTATCTATGGCTTCTAATCTTTCAAGGTCTATTCTAATCCCTTCTTTTGATACAAGATGTCCCAAAATCTTACCCTCTATGACAAAAAAATGACATTTTTAGGGTTGAGACTGATACCATACTCCAAAGCCTTGATGAATATTTTCTCCAAGTGTTCTACATGATCTTCTACCCTTTTGGAATAAGCACTGAGGTCATCCTAGTACACTACCATCATAGCATCAATCAAATCTGCAAATGCCACATCCATGGCCCTTTGGAAAGTTGCCCCTGCATTTGTGAGACTGAATGACATTCTCACATAGACATATGTCCCCCAAGGCATACTAAAAGTTTTCTTGTATTGCTCAGACTCCTTAACTTTGACCTGATTATACCCAGAGAATCCATCCATCATTGATAGCAACTTGCATCATGTTACTTTGTGCAATATTGCTTCCATATTTGGAAGCAGATAATTATCTTTAAGGGAAGCAACATTTAAATTTTTGAAGTCAACACACAGTCTTATATCCCCATTTTTCTTTCTTACTAGGACCAAATTTGAGACCCATCTTGAATGTCTAATGGGTTTAATAATTCCTCCATATCTGATTTTTCCTAGCTCCTCCTCCATTTTAGGTTCCAAAGTTGGGTTGATATGTCTCTACTTCTGCCTGAATGGTTTTTCATTTGGCTTTAGAGGAATCTCATGCTGGAATAAGTCCTCTCTATATGCCTTGAGATCCTCATAGGACCAAGGAAAAACATGCTTGTACTTCCTCAACAATGCAATCAACATTTTCTTGATAGTTGGACTTATTTTCTTTCCAATATATACCTTTTTTAGTGCTAACTTAGTCCCCAAATTGATTTCCTGAATATCTTCTCTCTTGACTGGTGTCTACTTCATGAGAGAATGATCATTTCCATCATACACCCTTTCTAACGCCACAAGTCCTCTGGGAATTTTGTTAGTTTTTAACTGCACAACTTCTTTTCCAAATACAGTTTGTTTTCCATATACTTCCTTCACAAAAGCATTGAAATCGATCTCCTGAGCTTCATACTGATCTATGCAATGAAGAAACTTTATGAGGTCAGTATCATCATTGAAAACTTGCCAGCTATACGTGTTGTCAGGGATAGCAGGTCTTGTTTTAAATTCAACTTGGAATACTCCAACCAAGGTGATATCATCTCTTCTCAGGGCTACATTAGCTTAAAAATCTGCCATTATGTTTTTTGACCTGTCTATCCATTCAATGGAGAAAGCATCAAATAATTCAATTGTTTCCCATATAGCATTCCTATATTGTTTCAATATTTTGTGTTTTGTAGCATATTTTGACCTGACTTGTGAAATAATTAATTCATAATCTCCCAAAATAGTTAGCAATGTAATCTTATGTTTAACAGCCATATTTAAACCAATTAGTAGGGCCTCATACTCTGCTACATTGTTAGTACACTCAAAAGTCGATAGAAATGAATATTTGAATGTGATGCCTTCATGTGAGATAAAAACTACTCCAGCTCCATTGCCTTCCTGACTACATGCCCCATCAAAATACATCTTCCACACACCTCATTTGTGGAAACATGTTTATCAATTAAGTCAATATTCACCAGTTCAAGTTGAGAAGGTTCTACTCTAAAACTTTCCAAATCTACATCACAAAAGCAATTCAACTAATCTTGAGGCACATGATCCATAATTTGATTCATCCTTGGCTCTCTATACAACTTGACTTCTTCGCCATTTATGGGTATGGTGGCATAGGATAGATCAAATTACACATTTCCTCCAACTGTTACAGTCCATTGCCTTGACAAGAGCATTCCAAAATGAGGGGGTGTATCAATCACAGTTATATTAATGTTATATACTGCTTGTGGATAAGCAGCTAGCTTCACCTCTACATTTTTCATTACCCCTACCACTAGAACAGGTCTTCTATCCATTGCATAGCACTTTCCACCATTAGTATCCACCCACATGCCCAATTTTTTCATGACTCCAACTGAAATAATGTTGATGGCAACACTTGAGCCTATCATACAATTTCTCACTAGTTTGTTATTTATAAGCAGTGTGGTAAAAAATGGATCAATTTGCGAAGGATTCACTATAGCATCACCAAGACAAACCTCTGGAACATTCACCTTTTCCTGCCTATTACTAATCTTAGTAATCCCTATTCGCCTATTATTTTCTCCTATATATAATCTCAATCCCCCTTTTGGTCTTGGTCTCTTGTATTTATATGAGAGGAAACAAGCTTCAGACCAAAATTCATGTCCTTTGGTAAC
This sequence comes from Sequoia sempervirens, assembly GCA_007258455.2. Classification (NCBI taxonomy): domain Eukaryota; kingdom Viridiplantae; phylum Streptophyta; class Pinopsida; order Cupressales; family Cupressaceae; genus Sequoia; species Sequoia sempervirens. Next base: position 77,022 of record VDFB02092323.1, on the reverse strand, counting down.
AAAACACAATTATAAAATTAAGAAAAATTGAAACAACTAAAAATCAAACATGTACTCCAATCTATTAGACTTCGAGTAAAAGCCCGTGGTCATCTAAGACCTGTGCAAATCTTTTACTTTATGATTAATCTTCCTTCATGATGTTGATGATCAGTCCTCATTTGAGCCCAGATACTTTTTTTCCATTTGCTTATTGTCAAATCATTTGGCCATTTGAACTCTTGTGCAGCAGTGAAATTCGTGAGATGATTCTTCCATCTATTATCAAGAAAATTCCTGACATCTACCACAAATTTTGTGTATCCACTATCTAATACTACAATCCCATTGAGAAAAGCATTAAATCTGTCAAGGTTGATATCCCCATCATTTTGCATGTGTGTCAAGCACTGAGAGACCATTTGATCAAATTCACAATTCCACTCATCCACACCTTTTAGTTGATTATCATCTTTAATGACTAAAGGGTGGAAGATGTGTTTTATATAATCAAATGCATTCCTTCTATTATCCACCTTCTTCATATCTATCAAATACTTGTGCTCCTCAATTACCCCCTTCACCATTTCCTGAGTAGGTTTAAGTCTTGGAGGGGCATTAGGATCTCTTTTTGTTGCCTTGCAGAGAGTAGTTAAAATGTGATAAGTAGGCTGCCACCTCTTCTGGAGTTCCTCTAATATAGGGGAAATAACATTTATCTATTCCAAAGCTTTAACCAGATTGCTAAAGCTTTTATGTACTCCACCTACTTTTTCTTTCAATATTTTAATTCTATGCTCCAATATTTTCCTCAGGGTATCCAAGATGTCATGCTTGACATCTTCCATATTGTGCTTCTTCAGACGATCAATTTCATTTTTCATCTGTTGAATCTGTTGGTCCTTAGCTTGAGTTAGTGGGTGATAAACAACTATCTCATCTCCCCTCATTGTTGTTGCTTGTTGTAATTGTTGTTTCACCTTGACATTTTCAATAAACAATTTATTTACTTCATCATTTGACAATTTCAGTCTTTTCTCATATTCAGTTATTTTCTTCTCCATGTTCTCCACTACATCTTTGGTAAACATTTTTGAATGCATAGTTATGGTTGCAGCCTCTATTATTATGATCAAGAAATCTCAATCTACTTTGTTTATTTCCACACCAAGCTGCATTAACTCTCGAGTCATAAATTCTCATCATTCAAATCTTTTGCATTGAGCTGAATTTCATATTTTGAAGTTGATTGATGTGAGTAGCCTACTTTAAATGTTTCAACAGTTGCTTACCATGTTACCTCGCATCACTTTTCACCCCCTTGTGGTACGACGGTACATTTGTTACTTTGCTTTAGTATACCACACTACCGCACACCATATTTGTCTTCATTATGGTATTGTGGTGTCCTTTCATTGCTTTGCTTTGTATACCACTTTATCGCGGGCTATATTCTAAGCTTCCGCAATATGCCAGTGCCTCCTCTTACTACCATTCTCGAGTATACCGCTCTACTGTGGGTCTTGTTCCAACCCTCCGCGGTATAGCGGTTTCGTTTTATCTCTTCTCTTCATCACACCACTCTACCGCAGGTTGTGTTCCATCCTTCTGCGGTATAGCGGTCTCCTCTTGTTAATGCTAATCATTATACTACTCCACTACAGGCTAAGTTTTCACCCTTCACGGTATAGCGGTAAAAGGGTATAGTGTCAACCTCCTTTACCATGCTACCGTGAGATATTTTGCAAGAGGCTATGGTAATGAGGTAGGAGGTGAGGGCTATGTAAGGTATTAATGAGGCAGTGTATTTCGGTGAAAGGCTATTTTGGATTCATGCACAGAAATAGAGTGATTTTTTATGAAAATGATAGCATGAATTTTTTATTTTCATTGATAAAAGCTTCAGAATCTTTATGAAAACTCTAGTTCTAATAGGATAGAAAGAGGGCACTTATTTCTAAATGATAAGTGGATAGTACCTTTTCCATGGAGTAGATACCATTAAAGATAATTGAAAGAAGATGATAGTATATAGTCAAGAAAGCAATAGAGCAGTCCTCTATGATGTCAAGCACTTCAAAGGTATAAATGAAATTCTACAGCCATAACATCAATGCAATAACATAGTCATCATGATAAGTATAGTCAACGTAAAAAGGGTAGTGATAAGATAAATATCCTGAGTAACATTCATGAGCCTAGTAGTGAGTGGAGAGATGGTATGCGACAAGCTAGTGATGGCAGTTAGGAGGATAAAAGGGAAATGGTATGTTGCAAGCTAGTGATGCCACTAACCTATATTTTCGAAGGTGAACAACATGAACAAATAAAATTCATAGATTATGAAGTGCATAACAACTTGAAATCAATTAAAAAGTACAAAGAATACTTACAAACTATCTAGAACCTTCAATTCATTAAACATTATTCAATTACAAAATACATTTTTTTAATTTTAAAATTAAAAATAATCTATATTACTTGAGTAAAACTTTGATGACCACCTCCACTACCAGGGGTTGTCATCGAAGGTCCAATATTAACCTATTCAACATCCAAAATGAGATATAAGAATACCATTCATATAACATTTAGTTATTCACATGTAATATTTATAATTCTTTACTAGTTACATACCTTTGCAGTAGATGTGATGGTGTAATAGGGAGGTGGAGGAGCGCTAAAAACACAGTGAACACTACATCCCTAAAATGTCATTATAATCGTTTGACTAATTTAGTTAATCTTGCATTTCAAAAATGAAATTTAATAAATTAAATTAAATGAACATGCTAACATTTACTTGACTATCAAGGCCAAAAGTGTCATTCAAGAGGACATTTGCCATCACCAACTCATGAGTTGTAGATGTACCTTGGGCACCTACATCTTGACTATCCTCAAGATCATAAACACAGACTGACCCACAAGCCTAACATATATTAGGTGGAACTCTACTCCTCAAAGACTTGCTCAGCTCACCCTATGCTAGAGGACTGGTATGTTGTATGAGGCTTTGGGTGAGGGAACTAATTGACTACAATGTATTCACCTCAGCACTCTCCTTCACAATGGAAGGGATATTCCAATCCTACAAGATAGTCCCATAGGATCTAAGAAACAAATTTGGTACAATGGTATAAGAGGAGCATGCATAGTTTATTATTAAAGAATAATTTAGATTGGTAGCGCCCTTTTAATGATCATATGCATAGTGCATAGTCCTTATGAAGGGATGGAAAGAGGGAATATATTTCTAAATGATAAGTGGATAGTACCTTTTCCAAGGAGTAGATACCATTAAAGATAATTGATAGAAGATGACAGTATATAGTCAAGAAAGCAATAGAGCAGTCCTCTATGATGTCAAGCACTTCAAAGGTATAAATGAAATTCTACAGCCATAACATGAATGCAATAACATAGTCATCATGATAAGTATAGTCAACATAGGACTAGGGTAGTGATAAGATAAATATCCTAAGCAACATTCATGAGCCCAGTAGTGAACAAAGAGATGGTATGCAACAAGCTAGTGATGACAGTTAGGAGGATAAGAGTGAAATGGCATGTTGCAAGCTAGTGATGCCACTAACCTATATTTTCAGAGGTCAACAACATGAACAAATAAAATTCATAGATTATGAAGTGCATAACAACCTAAAATCAAATTAATTAAAAATTACAAAGCATACTTACAAACTATCTAGAACCTTCAAGTCATTAAACATTATTCAATTATTAAATACAATTTTTAACTTTAAAATTAAAAATAATCTATATTACTTGAGTGAAACTTCGAAGACCACCTCTACTACCAGGTGTTGTCATCGAAGGTCCAAGATTAACCTATTCAACATCCAAAAAGAGATATAATAATACCATTCATATAACGTTTAGCTATTCACATGTAATATTTATAATTCTTTACTAGTTACATACCTCTATAGTAGATGTGGCTATGTAATAGGGAGGTGGAGGACTACTAAAAACATAGTAAACACTACATCCCTAAAATTTCATTATAATCATTCAACTAATTTAGTTAATCTTGTATTTCAAAAATTAAATTTAATAAATTAAATTAAATGAACTTGCTAACATTTACTTGACCATAAAGGCCAAAAGTGTCATTTAGGAGGGAATTTGTCATCACCATATCATCAGTTGTAGATGTACCCTAGGCACCTACATCCTGACTATCCTCTAGATCATAAACACAAAATGAACCACAAGCCTGACAGATATGAGGTAGAACTCTACTCCTCGAAGACTCGTTCGGCTCACCCTGTGCTAGAGGACTGGTATGTTTTATGAGGCTCTAGGTGAGGGAACTAATTTACTGCATTTTATCCACCTCAGCACTCTCCTTCACAATGGAAGGGATAGTCACATGCTCATATGTTGGTCTAGTGAGTGGTCATCTCATTGGCCATTTTCCATCAATACATTCCCCACTCTGTCCTATGCAAAGCCTCCACCTCTACCCTAGAAGTCTCGCATGTCAAAATAGTTTGGGATTTATTTGAGGAAAAACTCACAATAGAGTTTCCTCAAAAAATATTGTAGCACCTCATTGTTATTACATGGAGGATGGTAAAAAACCATCCACCACCTTTTCAAAAAATTGGTCTTTATCCCTTGGTGGTTGCACCAATGGATAGGGAACCTCTTGCTTAAAGGATGTAAAAGTTGATTCATTTTAGGGTTCGTGAATAGTGTAGACAAGTCAAATTTTGTAATTTTTTCATCTTTAACTTGTTTATATGATAATTTTTCTACATAAAATTGTTTAAACTCTCGTCTCTTCTCTGACCAACTAGTTATTTTCCTACTAATTGAATCTACATGTGATATTATGGATTCAAGTGATTGAGCAAGTGTGGTTCTATGTGAGGTTGTGCTTACAGGATCTCTCAACCTTGCAATTAACTCCTCAATTTATTTTTTATTATTTTCAATTTGCCCCATTAAATTTTCTTGAGTTCCTAGAGCATGATGAGGAATTGTTGGAGGTGTTTGTTGAGGTTATTCTTCAAGACAGAATTGTTATAGGAATTTGAGGAGGATTTGGAGATGCATTATCATTCCCTGAAAATTAAATAAATTTACATAAAAAACATATTAAATATAGCTATTTAATACCAAATTCACACCAAAAAACAAAGAAATTACTTACTCCTTCGACCTCCCCAACATCATGGCAACATTTTCACAAAGATTCGATGAATAAATCAAGTGGTTTTGACCCTCCAAAAACACAAGCGTGTTATCCAAGGTTTGCAAGTTGTGAAGGAGGTTTTTAGCAGTTGTTGGAAAAAAATGAAATAAGCATTTTCTTTTTTTATTTAAATAGCTTATAACATGCTCACATTATAACGTGAGTTTGTTATACGTGAGCGTGTTATAATGCGCTCACATTTTGGCTTTTCTAAAAATCAAAATGGGGTGGCCACTTTTTGGCCCCCATCTTTCTACACCCACCCATTATCCAGTTGCTTATTGCATATGCATGCATATTTGCTTGGCATGCTTTGGCTTCCATGTTGACTGCTTTTAGTTCAGTATGGATATTTTATATACATTTCATTTTCTAGTTTTATATGCTTTGTTTTATAAATCATTTTTTTTTGTGTATGTTCCTTTTTATAAATGTTGAGAATTCATCAAAGTACATGACAAAGAAGCAAAGATAGAGAACAAAATTCTCCTATTTTTATGTACCCTTATATTTTAGCAATGTATATGTGTAATATTTTAACTTATTATATTGCCCAATATTAAAAATTCACTTAAGTTGGGGGAACATGTAGAGTTATAAATTACCTACTTTATATTTTTTTCATTTATGCTGTACTTATTTTTATGTTCATTCTCATAGCATGTTTCAAGACTCATTCAGCTTATTCCTTGGAACTGGCCCTAGACAAGATATCAAATTACCCCATGTGCCTAATTTAAGCCATTTTAATACTTTCACTTTAGTTTTTATCTACCTAGATGCTAATGCAATTTTTGCCTACCATGGCTTTTTTAATTTTTCTCAAAGACTAGTTTTAATGTCTTTATAAAAACAACTATTTTACCTAGGCTATTTTAATTCTCTCCCATAAAATTCAAAGCTTCTCTTTCCCATGAACATCCTTTTGTGCTTCTACTTTCTAAGAAACTCTAACTCTTCAATATTACCACTATAGATCATCACCATAGTCTTGAATCCTTGTTTCCTCTACCTTTAGCATTTTTCTTCTTCCACAACCTTATACTTCCTACACATAGAGCATTATTCAAACACATTGGAAAGACTTTAGGGTTTCTTTTATGAAGCTTTATTTTATTGTGTCATCTAAAAATAAGTATGTTGGAAAGTGAAAAACATACCCAAATATTCTCACACTATAGTAAGGTTAGAACATACCAAACTAAGGGATAATTGAGACAATCTTCCAAAAAAGTCACTAACATTTTTCCTATCTTATATCTAATCAAACAAAGATTTACACAATGTACTGTTGTGTCCTTGTATTTAAAAGTATTCAATGCATTCGTTTTAGTCATCAAGAATATGATAACTATATTCTCATATCATTTGCACTACACACTTCAATTATAACTTAATAAAAAATCTAGTTCTACACAATCATTCTAGAAGCATATACATTATTAAAGTGTGTTATCTTTTAGTCATTCATACACATTTTTTGTAGGTTGACCTAGGAGAACATGTCCCTTGTGATATAACCACAATCTTACCAAGGTCTTTATAAATACTACTAATCTCCATTTATTAAAAAAGATAGAAGATACAAAAATGTACCAAACAAAATAAAGATCAAAGATCTATAGATTTACTAGTACAAATTTGTAAATATAAGACAAATCTACAATCGTAAACTAATCCTAGATTGCTAAGCTCGTTCCTACACAAAATTAACTTTTTTAATTTTAAAATAAATATCAAATTATCATCATTCATTTTTAATCTAAAATATTTAAATTTACATACTATTCCAAATTACATAAATTACAAAACTAATATTTATTACATTATTTTTTTAAAAACAATTATCCAAATAAAATTATCAATTTCATTTTATCATTAATTAATCTAAAATAATTATAGAGGATTAATCCAAGGAAGTTCATTTTCCTTTACAACTAGGTATATTTGGAAAGTGTTTTTTTATTGTGATGTTAAGAACATTAAAGGTTAATTGTTCCGTCATTGATAGGCTTATAATATTCTCATTCTCATTGGACAAGTTGTCATCCATGTTTTATCATTAAAAGAAATGATGGTTTGCCCATTTACAAGCTAAATTGAAAAATACTAAAAGCAGTACTATACCACATGCTAACGAAATGAAGTTTGACTTTGTTGGAGATGTCCTTAAATTAGATGTCAACACACAATATGTAACTTAACCTGCTAAAAAGTGCTTTCCTTTAACCAGCTAAGCTGCAACTCATTTACTTGTATACCTAATGTATATATTCACTATTCAATATTTTCAATGAAAACTAAAATGGATAAATGCTTAGACCCACAAAATAAATAAATAAAACCTTATCTATATAGTATAAGAAATTAAATGTTTCCTTAATGGTAATCTTAAAAGTTTTCTTATGTTAATCTAAGATAATTAAGCTAATTAAATATAATTAATTAATTATATTAAATTATTAGTATAATTTTTTTTTTAAAAGTTATTTAAAATAAATTGAGAGATATCTTTTTAAGACATTTATTTTTTTATATATAATAAATTGATTTAAAAATCAATAAATTTGTTAATATAAAGACTTAAAATAGATTAATATAGGTTAATTGACAGGTAAAGCGTGATCTTTTTAGGAAAAGGATAATGGATAACAGTCGTCTTGCAATATTTTGGGGCAGGTTTTGGATGAGTAACAAGGTTTCTGAGCAACAGTCTACAAGCTAAAATCATCTAGCAGGGTCCTATATTACCTATGGTTCTCAAATATGATATTATAGTTGTATTTTGATGGTATCTGCTAAACATTGTCTTAGCAAGCAGTAGTACCACTCCTCATCGCTTTGTATCTTGCTATACACTCTATATATAATACAAAAAATATAGGTTAATTCGACATAGATTTTTGAGAGAAATATTATATATATCAATAAATTATATTTTTTAAAAAAATTGGATGTATGTTCTAAAAGGCGCCAATAAAAGGTGATAGTAAAATGTAAGAAGAGAAATGATAGAAACACGTTTCTCTTGTGTATGAAAATATAAATGATTTATATCTTAATTCAATTACTTAAGAAGTCTATAGAGATTCCAAGAGTATATAAGAATATAAAAATTCAAAACATATTCTATTACAGTTGGCAAGATGTGATGAGTATATCTTAATTCATTTTTTTTTATTGTGGATGTATGAATGTGATGACTATTTGATGAATAGTGTTCATATTACTAACAATTTTTTTATTGTAATTTTAGCTTGTGTTGTTATTCTAAGTACTTCTATTTCATTTTGTGGAGTATCTTGTTAAGCTACATGAGTATTGGTCGTTTGATGTGTCTTTATAATATAGAATTTCTTCAAAGATCTCACTATTCTTAAAATATTTTGAGTTATTTGGTTAATTAAGAATCAATAAAATTTAGATTTATCTTCTTATGCATTCTAGCAGCATTGCAATGGAAGTTTAAAATTTAGAATTCTTCCTTCTCTTTCTCACCCTATGTTTTACTAATATTTATAAATAATGCTTAGATTAGGAACCATCATAATAATATTGAAATATCAAATGGTCAAATATTTTTTTCAATAATAAAATATTTTTAGATAAGAAATATTATAAAATGAGTCTATCGGTTAAGAATAGTACAAATTATTATCCTATCTTTTAGATCGAATTCTTATTTTAGGATTCCAATATAACAATTAGGTAATTCCACTTTTGTAAACAATAAACACGACAATTAACAAAGCTATCTCATAGGCCAAGACCTAGCTACAAGGACCTCTGGATAGTCATTTTTCACTCTTTGGGATTGGCTCATTTTAGGAGACATGAGATACTTGATATCTTACCTAAATTGAGACGTGCATCTTAAAACACCCCTCAACAATGAATATGTTGATATCTATAATGTAATTTAGTTCATAAATATTTTAATTGGATTTACAATACATATAATATGTTGATTTTACTTTAAATATAGCATTCATTGAATTAAATTTATACACATGTACATAATATATTTGTAATCTAAGTATTATTTCAATTAATAAAACAGATTAAAAGGTTGTGTAAACTAGATGCTATTATTAACAAAAATTTATCAAGTTGCACAAAAAACTAAATAAAATTTATTTTGTAAGAGATAGATAACAATAATCTACATAAATAGCTAGAATAGATAATTAGAGCATGCCAATAAAAGGGTGTAAGAAGAAAACAAGTGGAAGACTATCTTTAAAAAAAAGGGAATCTAATACCTTTAGCTATATGAAATATATATTGACTTGAATGGAATATGTAATAGAATTGAAGTGATAACATTTGGTCAATCTCTATTTAAATAATAATGTAACTTTCCTTAATAAGGGACTAAAATGATTGATTGGTTGTTTAGGATTTTGAGATATAAGTAGTAAGTGAAAATGTACAAATAGTGTATGCTTTTGAAAAAATATATTGAGAACTATCATAATTGAATACAAATACTTTTAAAGGTTTTATTTTGTGAGAATTTATATAAATAAATGTAACTAATTATTTTTATGTTCTTTGAAATAAATTAAGCATAAGCACACAAACTTTGTCTACCACCTTGACTATTAATCAAAGCTCTCTTAGCATCTTCGGTGACTACTCAATACTTGTGCTTGAGTAATATGTTAGTTCAAGAAAGTTATAAGTGTTTTTGTCACTATGTAATCTACATAGGACCTCTATGTTACACAATTAATCAGAGATAAATAAATTCAATAATTTATAATAAATGTTGCTCAGAGGGGATAAAATGAACATAATAAGCAATTACGCTATAACTTTCATAACAGTTGCAAATAGATTCAACATCTACAACCAAAATAACATCAAGTTTGAAGGAATTACACCAAGGGGTCATCCTTGCTTCCAATCATAACTCTAGTTGTGGAAGGTACAAATTTAGTTAATTATGAAACTAAAGACTATCTCAAGGGTGACACCAAAGGTGAAATAAATATAAATGACCTCTAGAATATTAAAAAATAAGATAATTGAAAAGAAAAAAAAGATAAACTTTAAGTAATTGGATATTATAAGAAATCATACTAAAACGAACTAGATCATAATTTTCAAACCTCTCTTTTTTAATCCCTCCTTAATTGCAAAGATAATTTATGTATATTTACATACATTTAAGAGAACACATTACCACAAATAAAACAAACAACTTTCTACTTGATAAGTAGGAGGTATTTCCCACGTGTCAAATTATGATATTTATATTGTAAAAGCTACACGGTTGAATCCTAATAACAATATCACAACTTTCCACTTAACAACCAACTATATAATCACAATTACACTTCAAAAAATCTCACCTAACATAAAAGCTAACCCTAATTACAATCCAACAAATAAACTCAAAAAAAACAAAAAAAATCATTTATAAATTATGCAAATTGTCCTTAAGATGTACGCAGTGTGAAGGGGGCTATATCATAATGGAATGCTTGTCCATGAAAAATGCAATTATCAGGAAAAAAAAAAAACCATTTATATGGAATTGTGATAATGAAAGGGGTGGATTGGTTGTACCAAACCTCAAACTCATCCGTAAGATGTCAATAATAAATTAATTTGAAGGATTTAATATTAAGAACGTTCCTCTATGGAACATTCATAAGTCAATCTCCAATAGAACATTCATAATGTATTAATTTTTAATTTTAATTTTTCCTCTTGTTTTGTCGGGGGAACATTTGGATTAGGCTTACCATTATTTTATACGCCCAAGAATATTTTCATTGTTTAAGCTTTCATTGATTTTATTATTTTTATTTAATCCTTGAAATGAACGAAGGTTTCTTTATACTTTTGCAACCTAATTATTTATTTAAAGATAAGTTGTATTGCATCAATCCAAGGCTAGAAATCCACTTCAACTTTATTGGAGAATAAAGTAGATTAAATGTTTAACATGCATTACAAAAATAAAATGTGAAACACACATTTGCTTAAATTATTTGAACTTCCTAAGCCTTAAGAAGCAAGTAAATAATTAAAAAAATTGCTTCAATTTGAAATATAGTGAAAGATTTTTAATGAAATAGGTTGAAAGGTTTGTTGTAGTGGTTTAAGTAATTTTTTCATTGTATTAAATTTAAATTTTAATATAGAAAAAATTAAAATCGAAATAATTTTTTTATGAAATTTAAAAATAAATTATTTATTTATTTGTTTCAAGTTGTTTATGTTAATAGAGGAAAGACAAGTAGAGTACAATTATTTTATTCTAACATCTTTTAGTATACATCTTTTATTTTGGTTTTGTTTGAAATTTTTAAGGTTGAACTTGCATTCTCTATAGACACTCAAATCTCGCTAACACTCATTTTGTACCATCAACTCCATCTTGATGTCTAACAAACGTTCATTCTTTAAAATAACTCATCTAGACATTAATTAATCCACTTTAATCAAAATTAAGTTGATTAATTTTTCTTTATTATTCAATTAATTTAACTAATCTATTATCCATGAATATTCAAAATAAATAAACAAATTCTCTAAATCATTAAATCAATTGATTGACTAATAATAGTCATACCAAATGTAAGCAAGCACAACTAAAACATTACAAATAAGATACAATAAAATTATAATCAAGTATGTGGGAGACAAGGAGGGTGTCCCTCTGAGGTGGCGAAGGGAGGTGGCATTGGATGCCACAATGGCCAAGTGTCGATGTTGGATGGGTTGTGGTGGCAGTGTGTATGGAAAGGTGTATCGGGGTCTTTTCAATGGTTCTCGGCATGATGTTGAGGACATATACAACATCTGTTTTCATGAGTTTTTATGAGTGAAAATAATGGAGAAGGGTTTTCTCCTCCTTGCAAGGACGTCCCACACACTGGTCTGGGTACCATTTGTGGATGATGACGATGGCATGGTTGGTAGAGTTTGCTTATTTAATGAAGGCCAACAGCTTTTTTAGCATGCAGATTTAGTAGTTGGTGGTTGTGATGTCTGTGGGTGTTTGTTCTCTCCAAAGCCAAGTGCATTTTCTGCAAAAAGGTTAATGGCGAAGAGCTCAAAATTTGTGATTGAGGTCTCAATGTTGGGCTTAACCTATTTTGGAGTAGATACGTCGATTTCTTTAAAGTTGTCAGCAAGACAAGAGGCATTCAAGGAAATTACAGACCAAAGATTAAAAAGAATTATGTTAAACAATGATCTGTTGGTGGTTGTGGCTACGAAGATAGTTCTAGGCACTGGTCACTTGGAAAATGGGGATTATGGTCATGATAACCTGCATGTCTCTTTGTGTTTCTTGGAGTCCATTCTAGATTTGAGGACTTTGAAGGCTGAAGCAAAGAAATTATTGGTCAAAATGTACCAGAAGGACTTGTTCGAAGGTGTGGATGAAGCTTTGTGTGTGGTGATTGAAGGCAGAGGATGTCCAAGCCCTCGTGAAATGGAACGAATTCAAGAAGAGGACATGGTAACAATTCCCCCCTTCCTTCTGGACTTGCACAGTCTGGGTTTGATGCGTCACCAAATGTTGGCAGGGGCAGCGGTTGAATTTCTAAAGAAATTCTTTGGTTTGTTGGAGGTAGGGGAAGTAGATTGGAAAATTGAGTTTGAGGAATTTGCATAATTAAATAAGTTTTTGTAATGTGGGTGATAGAAATTATTTGCTTTGGGTAGGGTTTGGTCTTTCTCGTCTATTGGTAGCTCTAGTTGCAGTGTAGTTTCTTATATGGTTTTGTTAATTCTTATGTTTTGGTAGTTTATTAGTGCTCTTGGAATTATTTTTGTATGTCTGTTGGCGTTAACAATGGTTAGGGAAGGTGGCATATTTTTGGCTATGGTGGATCTTTTCCTGCTTGGCAGACGTTTATACTCAACTTTTTTAATTAATATAATTATATTGACTTACATATCAAAAAAATATTATAATCAAGTATAGTGATCAAGGCCCATGGCCTTCCTGCACCAAGATAACTTATTCATGGTCATTGGCTTCGTTAGAGAATTTGCAACATTATCGAAAGTGTCAACCTTCTCAATCAAGACCAAGTTACCATTCTCAACCATTTCTCACACAAAGTGATACTAGACATCAACATGCTTAGTACGAGCAAGATCCATAGGATTTTTGGCTAAACAAATGGCACTCTGGTTGTCACATCCAATCCTCACTATCTTGCAATCAAAACCAATACCTTTGTTAAGTCTCTATAACCAAACTTCCTCCTTAGAGGCATGTGTAGCAACCATATACTCTACTTCAATGGTGGAAAATTGAACCATAGGTTGTCTTTTACTCATCCAACTCACTGCACCTCCAAACAAAGTATACACATAGCCACTAGTGGACCTTCGACTATCCAAGTCACCTACCTAATATGCATCAACAAAACCCTGTATGTCCAATAACTTAACCACATCATCAGTACCATGATCAACCAAAAAGTAATCAGAAGTACCACATAAATATCTAAACACCCTTTTAACAAAAGTCTAATGCTTTCTACCAGGGTTAGACATAAACCTGATCAAAACTCCCACTATTTGGGCTATATCCGGTCTAGTGCAAACCATTGCATACATCAAACTACTAACGACACTAGCATAAGGAAACTTAGACATCTCTTCGAAGTCATCATCAAAGTTAGGATAGATGTTTAAACTCAACTTAGTACCAACCAGAAATGGAATATTTACTGGTTTACAATCATGCATACTAAACCTCTGTAAAATGGTATCAACATATTTACTCTGACCTAACCAAATCTTTTTGTAAACTTGATCCCTAGTGATCTTCATCTCAAGTATATATTTAGCAGCCACCAAATCCTTCATATCAAACATGCCAAAAAGTCGAGTCTTAAGCTCCTTAATCATCACCTTGCTATTACCCATAAACAACATGTCATCAACATGCAAGATAATGATTAGTATTTGATCATCAATAGTCTTAACGTAAACACAATGATCCTATTCACTTCTAATAAAACCCAACTTCAATGCAAAGCCATCAAACTTTTGGTAACACATCCTGGGTGACTTTTTCAAACCATATAATGATTGTTTTAACCTACAAGCCATGTGTTTTTTTCCTTTCAAAACAAAACTATCAGGTTGTCACATATAAATTTCCTCCTCAAGATCCCTTTGCAATAAATTGGTTTTAACAACCATTTGCTCTATTTCAAAATCATAAGTAGTAGCAATAGATAATAAGAATCTAATAGAAGTTAACTTAGCAATAGGAGAGAAAATTTCACCGAAATCAACTCCCTCTCTCTGGGAGTAGCCCTTGACCACTAGTTTGATCTTGTACTACTCTAACTGACTATTTGCACCAAATTTCTTTTTAAATACCCACTTGCAACCAATTGGCTTCTTTCCTTTGGGGAAACTAACAAGATCCCAAGTATCACAACTATCCAAAGTCATAATCTCCTATATGGTCTGCATCCAAGACTCAATTTCCTTTGAAGAGAGAGCCTCCCTATAGGATCTAGGTTCATCGTTAGTACTCAAAAAAGAAAATACACAATAGTAATAGAATGGGTTATACCTATCAACTAATTTTTTTTTGTCTTTTGGATCTTCTCAAGATAGGAGTAAGGGGATATTCATGTTCTTCTAATTCTTCTATATGATCATCTTGCACACCATCTAAACCCTCCTCTTCTTCTCCATCCTCTAATCCATCTAGTTATTCTTCCACATGTGCATCTTCATGCTTTTCTATCTTTATCTCAAAGTGCACTATTTTTGTCTTATCTTTCTTCTTTGGTTTTTCTTCACATGAGTAAGCTCTAAACTCCCTAAAAATCACATCTCTAGAGAAAACCATTTTACAGGTTAGTGGATTCCAAAGCTTACAACCTTTTACATTCTCACTATAACCAACAAAGATGCATTTATGTGATTTTGGATCCAATTTAGATCACTTATCTTGAGGCACATGAACAAAATCCTCATAACCAAGACCCTTAAATGTGAAACAAAAGGCTTTCTACCTATCCACACTTCATAAGGATTTCTATCAACAAGAGTTGAACAAGGAGATTTGTTAATCAAATCACATGCAATACTTACAACTTCTGCCCAAAAGCATCTATCAAGCTTAGCACCACTCAACATGCTCCTAACTCTTTCCATTAAGGTTATGTTCATTATTTTTTCTACCCCCTTTTGTTGGGGTGTATAAGGTATATTATTTGGCCGAACAATACCTACATGCATAGAACTCATCAAATTCCCTAGAACAATATTCACCCCCATTGTCAGATCTTAATACCCTTATCTTATAATTTATTTTCTTCTCAATTAAAGCTTTAAATTCCTTAAACTTAGTAAAAACCTCAAATTTTGCATGCATAAAATAAATCCAGGTGTATCTTGAGACATCATCAATGAAAGTAACATAATAATGAGATTTTCCAAAAGAGTCAACATCCACTGGTCCAAACACATCTGAGTGAATGATCTCCAATAATCTCTTAGCTTTATTAGTTTCATTAGGAAATCATGATCAGTTATGTTTACCAAACACACAATGCTCACAAAAATCAGTGTTACCAACAAAATAATCAGAAATACCGTCAACCAACTTTTTATTCAAAATAGTCTTAAGACCCTTTTCACTTAGGTGACCCAATCTATGGTGCCACAACATACATGCATTTTCAATGCCAGTTACATTGGAAAAGTTACAAAAAGTGAAGGCATTCAACCTAAACAAAGTCTTAGAATTTTAGATCCTTTAGCAATCACCAAAATCCCTCTTACCAACCTACAACCAAACTTTTCAAATGTTGCATGCATTCCAGAATCATTCAACTTGGATAGTGAAAGTAAATTTCTCACAAGTCCTAGAATATGTAAAACATCACCAAGGGTTTTAACCCTTCCATCACTAAAACACAACTTTACCTTTCCCTTACCAACAATCTTCTTCATGTTGAAGAGAGAGATCAATGGTAGATATTTTAGTAACCGGTGTCATTGAATTTCTCAATGTTTAGATGAGAGGTATCTAAGCCAAGGTTTTCAATCTTCTTCACAAATCTGCAAAACCCACAAAGCAAAAGCTCCCACTATAGCAAAAAAGCCTTCAACACTTAAAAGAAAGGCGTACCTCTATCAATAGAACCGTTGGCCTTGATACCAAATGTTGGATAATCAAGGTGAAACTTGCAAAATATGGACTTAAGAATATGTTTGTAAATCTAAAATTATGTATTAAATATTACCAATAATGTGTTATGTGATTATCAATTCCAATAACGAAAGCAAAATAGCAATACCACAAGTTGAGAATCACAATTAACACAAGATATACACGGAGAAATCCTTGCAGGAAAAATCTCCATACCCAAAGAGATGCAATGCTTGTATTAATCTTCAAATGAAGTACACATCAATAAAACACTCCTCTTTGAATCTCGGCAACACTTCGTTACTCCGACAACTTGCAAACGAACTTATGAAACCACCATCTCAAGGCTCCAATATATAGAGATTTGTGGGAGAGAATACCACATGTGGTATCCCAAAACAAGTAAAACCACTTGGAAAAACCCATGCCCCTCTTAGTGGACAACCCATAAACACAATGAAAATTATTAACTGATCACATGGGCTTCACATGGGCACTTAGCCCATAGCCAATCAAAATTGGTCATACCAGAGTGCTCCATTACTCTTTGATGGCTCATACCCAGAACATGCAAACTTGGACACACAACCCAAGATAATATGTACAACATGCAAGATCATGCACTTTTGGGTGGTCCCCACCCAAAAAATGGACATCCAAAAGGAATATTCTCTTGGGATGCTCTATAACTATCACTGTAGTGAGTCCACCTATATGAATGCAATTACAATTTGTCATAGGAAAATAAATAATAAATATTTTGTTTCTCATGTCCTCTAGGACACTTTCCAAAGAACGTGGAGACACATAATATCAACTTAGGATAGCAATTATAATGTCACCTATCCTAACATATCCCATGCATATGTTTATAGATCTCTAGATATTCATTTTGTATTCTTATTCATTACACCTATGTGCACACATATTTACATGCATTTGTTGATAACTTTGATTTCTTATCTTTCATGTTCCAAGACTTGTTCACAATCACAAACTTGTCCTTTCCAAATTTAAAATATAAAAACTAAAATTATAATTGACTCACATCTATACCCTTATTGCCTAGAGCTAACAAAACACATATTGGCACAATGTGTTTTTTATATTCTTATATATAGAGGTATTCAATGTGTTCATTTTTATTATCTAGAGTTTGAGATCTATACTCTCATATCCCCACGTATATCTAGTTCTACATGATATTCTAGAAGGCATATCCATGATTGAAGATAGTTTTTTATTATTATTATTTTTAAGTATTTTTTGAGGGCTAACCTAGAAGAACATGTCCCTTGTGAAATACTAGGAACCTTGCCAAGGTATTTATAAATATTGCTAGTCTTCATTTACCAAAAAGGATAGAAGAACAAAAGCATGCCAAGTGAAATAAAAATAAAAAATCTATAAATTTACTGGTACAAATTTATAGATGTAGAACAAATCTACAATCACGAACGAATCCTAAATTACTAAAATTATTCCTACACAAAATTAATATTTTTTTAATTTCAAAATAAATATCAAATTATCATCATTTTTTAAAATCTACGAATATCCAAATTACAAGTATTCTTTATTTGTTAGACAACTAACCACACAAATAAAATTATCAATCTCGTTTCATTAGTAATTAATCTAAAATAATTATAATATACATGTATTTTATTGGATTAGCCTGACCTTTTTCCTTTACAACCAAATAGGTATATTTGTGAAGTGTTTTTTATTGTGGAGTCCAAAACAGTAAAGATTACCTCGTTGTCCCATCATTGATAAAAGCTTACAATATTCTGATTCTCATTGGTTAAGCTGTCGTGCATGTTTTGTCATTAAAAGAAATGATAGGTTGAACATTTAAAAATTTAAATTAAAAAAATACTAAAAGTAGTACTATACGGTATGCTTACGAAATCAAGTTTGCCTTTGTTTGAGACGTACTCAAATTACTTGTGCCAGCTAAAAAGTGTTTTGCTTTAACCAGCTAAGCTACAACTCATTCACTTGTATACCCAATGTATATATTCACTATTCAATATTTTCAATGAAAACTAAAATGGATAAATGCTTAGACCCACCCAAAAAATAAAAATAAATAAAATCTCGTCCATATGCGTCTAGGCTTAGACCACCATGTCCAAGTGTAGTCCATATTATGGTCTAAAGCGTACATCACTTAAATATGGAAAAGTTAATTGAATAAACTTAATTAAATAAGTATAATTAACTTAACTTAATTGTGTAATTGAGAGTCACTAAATTTATAGTTATATTTTAAAAATTAAATAAGATAGAGGATTATATTTAATTTGATAAGTGAAGAATAATATTAAATAGATAAGATTTTAAAATCTATTGAGTTGGGAGCAATATATTTTATTAGTGAAACTATTTGAAATTTTATGCTAAATTTTTATTATATTAAAATACAAGTTCGTAGGTTAAAGACTAGCGTGTAGTCATAGGCATTTGCTTATGCTCTGGATTCATCCTAATAATCTAGAGTTATGTCCTACAATTTTACCCAATATATAGTCTTTTGCTCCGCCCTTTTGAAAGTTTGGGCTAGTGGTATTGATAAATACCTTTGTTAGGTTGTCATATAATTATACCATAAGGGTATTATGTCTTGGTCAACCCCTTCAAAAATGAGTAATATTGAAAATAACAAGCAAGTGCCTTATTTGTAGATTTTTAACTCTTCTTATTATACTAAATATGTTGAATTTGATTACTCTCTAGAATGATTGCCTTGTAACGTATGTGGATGATTAGAATGAATGAATAGAATGACTTTAAATTTTAGCACATAGCATCAAATCACACTAGATGTGTGTTTAATTAGCTCAAGGTAGAACAATGAAGGGGCATATTGACCAAATTCAAATTTTAAATTTTAAATTGGCAAGTGACAAGTTCCAACCACAAGCCCACGAAATCCAAAAAATTATTCTAAAATGAAATGATAGATAAATATAGATGACAAATGACTAAGTGGAGTTAGGTGCATAGATAGGTGTGATAAACAAGTAGATAAGAAAATTGTATACAATTGTGGGTATGAATGTATAGGGCATGTCTAAATGTATACATACATACATATATACAAATGCATGCATACATACACGCACATGCATGTGTGTGTGTATGTAAATGGATAAACAACCTTAGAGAATGAGCCCAACTCCACACAATATCATGACATTTGTCACTATGTATATGTATTAAGACATTACCTCCAAATAGGCATAAAACTAAATGGGAAATGACATAGGTAAATTTTACCATCACAAAAATACATGTATTTACTTGAATATAACATAATTAGGACTACTTGGTATTTAGTCAACTCGATCAATGGCTTGCAAAGATTTAAGTATTCTTGCAGAAACTTCTTGTCTTTTATTAGTATTGGTTGGACTATGGTTATGTTGTTAAATGATGGCCTACGGGCCACTATGGTTGATGTTTTTTGATGTTGGTTGGTGGTGTTGTTTCCCACCTTGTTTCAGTTAATTTTTTGTCTTCTGGTTGTATCCATGGGATCAAGGCCCTTTCCCTGCTTATGTAATCAAAAACATAATTATTACACTTTGTGTTGATAAATTATGTGTATTCCTATTGCAATAGAATCTTTTGTACATTTTATTTTCTTTATCATTACAAAAGTTAGAGATAGGGTGTAGGAAGTAGGTGTCATGGCCAAAACTATATTTCTAATTGTAATGGTGAAAATTATACGCCTATATGGTTTTCTCTTATGTTTTATATTTATGGTGATTAGGTTATATGTATGTGTTGCCTAGTATGTAGGTTGGGGATAGGGTGTAGGAAGTAGGTGCCATGGACAAAACTATATTTCTAATTGTACGGTGAAAATTACATGCCTAAGTAATTTTCTCTTATGTTTTAGATTTGTGGCGATTAGGTCTTATGTATGCATTGCCTAGTATGTAAGTTGGGGATAGGGTGTAGGAAGTAAGTGTCATGGCCAAAACTATATTTCTAATTGTAATGGTGAAAATCACATGCCTATGTTATTTTCTCTTATGTTTTAGATTTATGGTGATTAGGTAAGTTGGTGTATTTTTGCATAAAAGTTGGTAAATAAACTTATACTATATTTATTCCATCTCCACAATCTCAAGAGTCTAGACATGTTTGTTAAATATAGCATTTATCACCCTAGTTCAAATATGAGTATAAAATTGCGCCATTTCATTTACACACCTAGGTACAAATTTAAACCCTAAACTTGTAAAGTCAAATATATAAAAATTTAGACATTGTTACCTTTTTCCTATTAGTTATAATGAGCTAAATAAAGCATGAATTTTTTCAAATTGTATTCTTGGGCGGTGTATATAAGGGTTGACCCTAATTTATTTGGATAATCTAGGATAGAGAGAATATAGCACACATTCGTTATATAAAATTATCCCACCTAGGGTTTTTACCAAGGGAGAATCTCCCTACCTACCTATCAAACTCCTCAATAAAATTCATAAACACCACCAATCAATTGGTATAGCTCACAAATGTGGAGGAAAACATGTCATGTAAAGGTAAAAACTAAATAAGTTTACATCCATGGTCCCTCAAGTTTAGTTCTACACAAAACTTTGGTTCCACATTAAATAAGATAATCAAATAGTTTATATGCTCTACAATAGCCATCCTATGGGCATTGATTTCTCTAATACAAATTGGTGAATTAGTTTGAGACATCACTAGCATTCATTTGTTCATAAAATTGAGAGCTAAGTGTATTTCATTTATTTATTGAGTTTCTACACCAATTGTAGTATTTATTGTATTATTAGCAATCAATCCCACCTCTAAATCCTAGGCAAGTGTATTATTGTTTAATTATTTGTTCTAGGTAAATTATAATGAATTTTTATTATTATTATTACATAATTTTGTGAATCCAACGCTCTTTCACAACCTAAGATTTTAATATTTTTATCATTTATTTGCTAAAACTTTCAATTTATTTTTTTGTGCATTCATTCTATATTATATTTGGTTATGGTTTGGTCCACCCCTCTTTGTATATCATTAACTTTGTTTATTAGGGATTTGGATTGTATTAATTTATCACTCTTGGATCCCATCTTGTTTTTGCTTGACTGATACATATTAAATCATGGATTCTAATAGTCTATTGTCTTTAGTCTCTATCCATGCTTTTATTATAAATTTTCATACATATACACATTTTTTTACCCTTGACTCTTTTATCCATGACACTCGTATGTATTTATATGTTATGGATGAGGATGTATTCTTTATAAAGGTGTTATTTTATCATGCATGTGTTTTTTCATTGTCATAGAGTTATTTGGTATTTTCTTCTTCTCTCCTATTTATACTCACTTCTCTTGTTTATGACCTTCAAATTGATTATAACTTCCCTATGACTAATGATATTGATGTGCACCATGATGTTTTAACTTGTGTTAAGAACATGGATGTAGTAGTATTTCCTTGCATTGTTACATATGGGGATGGTATGGATGTGATTTTTTTCTTCTCCATTAGCTATTCATAATCATATGCTAAGTGATGATCCTTAATTTACATCTTATGTTATTTATATGGAAACCTATGATAGTATTCTAACTAATGATATTGTAAGATTTGGTATATAATTCTTTGTACGATGTAAGATTTGGTTGGAGATGTAGTCACCCAAGATCTAGGAGCTTCAATAAAAGAAAAAGAGAGATCAAATATGATAGAATAATTATATTATATCGAAGGATGTAAAAATGATACAATGTGAATTATGATGATTTTGAAGACTAATTAAGAATACAAAGAGATCCCATTAGCTATATAGGCTAAGATGAGATGTAGGACTACATAATATTATGAAATGTGTCTTAATCTTATGACTTGATACATAAAGTGATAATTATCCTATGTATACCCTTAGTAAACTTAAGTAGCTAATGCAAATAGGACCTAGGTGATGAACCAACTAGGTAAACCACCTCATTCACACCAACAACCCCTTAAGTGAAATTTAAGAAGAATGTACAATATATAAATATTCAATTATGGGTCTTTGCTACAAGGCCATATTAGTTACCCATATACAAAATAATCTCTCACAAATGGAATGAAAACTGAGTGGGCTAAAACTCCTCCTCCAAAGAGAGAAAATACAAAATTATCTCTAGAAGAATGAGGAGAAAGAAGCCCCATGTGAGGAAAAAATTGCCCCCATGAAAGAGAAGAAGAGATACCATTTATCTCCCCTTAATGTAGAATCTCCTGCAATGATGGTAGATGCTTAACAGTGAATTCGAAAGATGATCTAATCTCATCAAACAACATTCCTCCCCTTAGGAATAAAGAAAACCTAGAATGTATGCAAGATGTCTTCCCACTCCTAAAAGAAATATGATGGGAAAAAGATCAAGATATGTGATGTGTTTGAACTCTACTCAAGTTTCCCCATGTCAATGTTGAAATTTTCCACAATCAAGTCAAGTGTTTCAATCCACATTGAAGAAGTCAAAAATTTAGAACCTATTGGAAACATATGTAGAACATGATCCAAAGGCAAAGATGGCTCCTCTAAATTTTTCTCAAGGATCTTCACATCAATTCCAAAATATGAGAAATGATGATATAGAGAAGGAACAAAAATTTTGAATATCCCTCACAACATCTGAAGAAAATGATGTAACTCCATAGGAGCTAACATTAAAGAGAATATGAATATCCTCAATAGTGTCCTCTAAGTTTGCAATATAGGACTCCCAAAACAAACCTACAAAGTTTGTCAAGTACGCATCTCGAGGAGCTATATGTGGAAGACTATACATATCTTGTTATACTGAATTATTAGAAGTGATGGATGTAGTAATACTAGTATCATTAGAAGAAATAGTAGATGGAGGAGATGGAATGTCAACACATGTCTCTAGAACCTCAATCAATAAAAGAACACCAAGATTCAAATGATCATACTGTATCTCCTCATAAGTATCTGTATTAGATGGTTGAATTTGTAGATCAATTGAAGGAGAAAATTTTGAGGTGTACTCTAGATTGGTGATCAACCTCCCTAACTACAACAATACCTCTGCTATGAAAATATTGAACTATGATAAAATCTAATGTGAACTCAACACTTTCCCCCATCCACCATGTGTGATCTAATAGATAAAAAGGATGTTGGTTGAAAATGAAGGAACATAAATAAGATCATTAAATAATCCTTCATCTATGTCATTTTATCCTTTTCCATAAATACATATATGTGTTGTTATCCATCAAAATGTGTGGTGATGAACAAGACTCAAATGAAGAGAGCATACTCAACAAAATCCATGTGATGAGAAGCTCCAAAATCAATTATCCACCTCTTTTCCTTATAATTTATAACTTCAACAAGTGAATTCACCTTCTATTTCTTTGAATTTGAAGAAGCGGATGATTATAAACCCAAGCCTCACAGTGTTGAAAGCAAATTTATTTACTTCTTCTTAAGAAGATGCTCCAACTCTTTGATATATTTTGAATAAAATTTATGTTCATCGTGTCTTGATTCCTTGCAATATGCATACTTGGGCTTCTCCTTCTTGGATGATTCTCATTAAGAGGGAGAAGATTCAAAATATTTGTGTAGCTTGTTCTTTTTCATTTTTCATTTCTTTTTAGTATTTCTTGATTCTTTCTATACGTTAGGCTCGCTAGCCACCAATGCTTGTGATCTAGATGACTTGATGAGACCCATTTGGATGAACTTAACTTCCTCTTGGATAAGAAGATTTGAAAAGACATCAAAATTAATCTAAACATATGCAACTCCCATAGAAATTTGATGGGCGCCAAAAATAAAGATTGAATACTCAAGACCAAAATTAGATAACAAATTTAGAATAAAATGTAAATCCTTTGTATTAATCTTGTATCCCTTTAGCTATGTTCATAGTTGTTTAATCTTAGAGATTTATTCTTGGATGTGGTCAAAATATTTAGAATCAAGATTCATCAAATTATCATCTATCATATATCTCCTAAGCTTTTCAATTTTACCATTTTTTTTTTTGAAAATTCTCCCAAGCCTCAAGTGTTTTTCATGATTTAAGATGAAACTATAACTCAAAAGAGACCGAGAAAATGCATCCAAGTGTTTTATCATGATAAGTATCCTGCATTTCCTTTGCACTAGAATTAGTAGGTTTAGGAGTAGTTTCTTTTAGATATCCTAGATAGAATTTTCTGATTAGATAGTTCATACTAATTGTCTTCATGAAGTATAATTATATGGAGTTAGGAGTTCAACTTGATTTTCCACCATTGAAATAACACAAAAAAATAAATGAAAGAAATCAACCACCACAATATTACCCCCTCAAATTACTCAATCAAGAATCCACCGGGTAGTAATATATGATCTTGGGATTTTATATACTTAGTGTGATTGCTATAACTAGAGAAAAGTTTTCAGCTTAATTGTAAATAAAATAAAACTAAATCCTCAATAAACAATGGAGAATAATGAAAACAAGAATCATAAGAATAGTGAAACAACATCACCTAGTCTTCAAGCTTCCATTGGTTGACCTCCATTGGCCCTCTCTATCTTGCTAAAAATGGTATAATTGCCCTCAGATTTGAAGTGCAACTATCACCTATGCCTTAGACAAGAAAATAATTGAAGTAATGTGGTTGCTCAAGTATTCAAAAGCTCTCAAACATGTTGTGTGTGTAAAATGACTTGAAAGAGGGCCTTTTAAAGAATGCCAAACTGAGAATGGATGGCTAGGATTAAAAGTTGGTGAAGCCCTAAGATCAAAGGCTAGGAATCAATGTCATAAGGAGGATTAGGGTTAGGGAAACATTAAGTCAAAGTTAGGGCAAGCTTTGAAATGAAGGGTTGAGATTTAATTGAAAGCAATTAAATCAATGGTGGAGAAAAAGAGGTAGTTGGAATAATATAAATTATTTAATTTATGGAGGAATGTTGACTTATGAATTAAATAATGGTTTAATTCATAAATGAGAATGAGACAAAAGACAATAAATAATTGTTTTAATTATTTATTTGGTGGGATGGAAAGTGGGTTAAATAAATAAATTTATTTAATTGAAGGAAAAATGGTAATGTTGGTAATCGGAAATTTATTTAATTATTAGAGGGAATAAGAACTAATTAGTAACGTATTTAAATAAATAAATATAATTTATTTATTTAAATAATCACAGAGGAATAATTATGACATTAGGATGTGATTAAATAATTGAATTATGTGAGGGAGAAGTATGGTCATCATAAATGATTTGCAAGTCAAGGCCATTTTTAAGTTTCTACATTTTGCCCCTCTTTGACATGATGCAGTTTATCGTATTATGTCAAAGAACAAGTCAAAAATATGCTCCAATGTGAAAGTGAGGAGAGGAAGGATGACGAGGAGGGTGCTATGCCCCCTCGAGAGGATAGGTAGGTTGAAAGAACATGAGTGTTCTCTTGAAATGGATGAGAAGACGAGAGGACAAAGGAATAGAGGAAATGTGAGTGTGGAAGACATATGTGAGTGTGGAAGGCATAGATGTTAGGAGGAAAAAAATGAATACTTCAATATTCTGCCAAATAACATCATAGGCGTTGCATAATCATCATTGGGTAGTAAAATGTGACAAATGGACAACAAACACCATGATATGACATAGACCAACGTGTGCAAGGTCGTCCACTTGTGAAAAACAGACAGCCACAGGCAAGGAATGTCCTAACTCATACTAAGGGCCAAGTTGCCCCGGTCTTTTTGTCAAGACACACCAAAGACAACAATCAAGGAAAATCAGGCCATGAGACATCATTGCACCTCTAAATCCTTCATGGGACATCCTTGAGGTAGCTAGTAACATGTTCAAAAGACAAAGCAATAAAAAAGATAAGACAAAATAGACCAACAAAATCAACAGCCATTGAATATGTTTGCCAATATTTATTTGTCAAAGGTTGAGAGCTTGACAGTTTGACAAGTTGATGATTTGAATAGTCTAATAGTTTTGACAGTTTGATGATGCCTATCGTCAGGAAGGACATATCCTGAAAAGGCAAATGACTATGTGACAGAGCCTGTCGTTAGGAAAGACACATCCTGAAAAGGCAAATGACATTTTGACAGGGTCCAATTCCAAGAAGGACACATCTTGAAGGGGACCATAAAGTGACTAGGTTGACATTGTGTTGGAAATTTGACTAATGTTTGGCTTGACTGACTTGACATTGTGTTGGAAATTTGACTATGTGATAGAGCCTGTCGTTAGGAAAGACACATCCTGAAAAGGCAAATGACATTTTGACGGGGTCCAATTCCAAGAAGGACACATCTTGAAGGGGACCATAAAGTGACTAGGTTGACATTGTGTTGGAAATTTGACTAATGTTTGGCTTGATGGTGACTGGACTATGTTGTATATTGGTTCGCAATTTGAATGTTGACGTTCAAATGACTATCTTGTTTTTTAGTGTGACTATGTCTGACTTATTTGACAAAAAATGAAAAACCCTAAAGGATTGACCTAGTAGTTTGACTATGTCACAGAGTCCGTCAAGTCAGTCAAGCCAAAGACTGACTTGACGAGGACAAAGACTGACTTGACGGACTCTGACTCTATTTTTTGGGATTTTTGAGTGTTATATGGATGTTTTTGTGTTTTTTGACATGTTATCATTTTTTTGGATTTCATTTTCAAGACATTTTCTAATTTTTATGGAATTTTTCAGGACATTTTCTAATTTTTATGGATTTTTTCAGGATATTTTCTAGTTTTATATATTTTTTCAGGACATTTTATGATTTTTATGGATTTTTTCATGACATTTTAGGATTTTTATGGATTTTTTTAAGACTTTTTCGATTGTCAAGACCATGTGCGATACCCACTGCAGTCACATGATAAAAGGTTGCCCCTAGTCAGATCGAGAACGAGCCAAGCAGAACGGGATGGAAAGGACATGCTCAATATGGACAGTGGACGGTATGCGAGAATTGATGTCAACCTTTGTCGACTATGGAAAGACATGGCATGATGTCAAAGTGAATGTTGTGATAATGTTAGAAAAGTGGATGTTTATTATGGTCCAAGGTAGATAGAGTGACAATAGATGGTAAAGTGATGATTGACTACACATGGCACTTGTTTGCCAGGTTTTCACCATGGTACTTATCCAAAGTGCCTGTTTACCCGATTTTCACTATTTGACGAATTATTTCTCTTTACTATTTTCTTGTCATATTTTTCTTTTCTTTTTTTTTGGTGTCACCAAGACACCTATTTGCCAGGTTTTCATCAGGGTGACAATTTTTTATATTTTTCAATCTTTTTGTATTTTTAAGGTTTTTAGCCAAACTTTCTGATGCTATGCATAGAACTTCCAAAGATGTAGATTGTTGATGGGCTCTATCAGTTGTTCACTATTTGGAGTAGCTAGCTGATATGCTTGAGAACCAAAAGAGGACATGATGATGTAAGGACCTAGCCAATTTGCTTCAAACTTGCCAAGTTTTTCTCTGCCAGCTTGATTCTTAGGATTTTGCATGAGGACTAGGTCACCAATGTCAAACTTTCTGACCATTACTTTCTTGTTATAACTACAACAGAGACGATTTTGATATGCCTATAGGTGATTCAGGCCATTATGCCTTCGTTCATCTAACATCTCTAACTCATGCAATCATGACTGTCTATACTCCTCATCATCGATCATACCCTTCATTGAGACTCACAAAGGTGGTATTTGAACCTCAATGGGCAAGATGACTTCAACTCCAAAGACCACGATGAATGGAGTGGCACCTGTAGGCATACAGATGCTGGTGTGGTAGGCCCACAGAGCAGGGTTGAGTTGGATGTGCCAGTCACGACCAGTGTCATTGACTGTCTTCTTAAGAATTTTGATAATAATTTTGTTAAACACCTCAGCTTGACCGTTTCCTTGGGGATAATAGGGCGTGGAGAAATGGTGTTGGATATGAAAGCATTCACAAAGCTCACGGATGTCTCAATTTTTGAATGAATGACCGTTGTCTGTGATGATGGATTGTGGGACACCATACAGACAAATTATGTAGTTGAGGATGAATTTGGAAATCTGTTTGCTAGTTATGTAAGTGAGGGGAACAACTTCAATCCATTTGGTAAAATATTCAGTAGTGGTAATGATGAATTTATGGCCATTGGATGAGGTAGGATGGATTTTTTCCATGAGGTTGAGTCCCCATTGTGTGAAGGACCATGGAGAAGTGATTGGACAAAGCTCTTGCACTGGCGTGTGAATTAGATCACTATGTACTTGACATTTATGGCATGTTCTCACAAACTGAAGAGCATCTTTTTCCATTGTTGGCCAATAATACCCAAGTCTCGTTATCTTTTTGGCTAAAGTAGGATCACTCGAATGGGATCTGTATATACCCTCATGTACCTCTCACAAGGTCATATGTGCTTCATTAGTGTCGAGACATCAAAGAAGGGTGTTATAAATTCTACGACAGTAAAGGGTGTCACTAAGGATGGTGTATCTAGTGGCTTTTCAGATAAAGGAATTTCATCAGTTATTGGACAGGTTGGGGGGAAGGGTTTGGGACTTGAGGTAGTCATAAATGTTTTGATACCATGGAGAATTGGGACCAACAACCTCGCAAATGATCTCTAATTCTAGTATGTCATATGCAGGAACCAAAAGTTGTTCTACCAAAAATTCAAATTGAGGCACATTACTAGGAATGTCTAGAAGAGAGCCAAATGTGGCCATTGCGTATGTTGCCTTATTTTGTGTTCTCGGAACTTGCTCAAAAGTCACCATGTGAAAATATGTTTGAAAGCTGTCAACCATTCATTTGTAAGGCACTAATTTCTCGTCCTTAGTGTCATAGTCATCATTGACTTGGTTAATGACCAACTGAGAATCTCCATAGACATGAAGTGTTCTAATTTTCCATTTGATGGCCATTCTGAGTCCCATGACAAGTGCCTTATATTCTGCCACATTATTTGTACATGGAAAAGCAATGTGGAAGGACTTAGGGATGGAGTCTCCTTGAGGAGTGATAAAAAATATTCCTACCCCCGAGCCATGATTAGTATGAGATCCATCAAAATATAGCCTCCAAGATGAGTTAGGTTTTGTACGAAATATTGACTCATCTAGAAAGTTTACTACTAGTGGATGATCACCCTATATAGCTGCGTCTGCCAGTTGGTCTACTATCACTTGTCCCTTTATCGCCTTTCTTTCCACATACTGAATATCATACTCACTCAAGATCATTACCCATTTTTCCAAATAAATGATCGACTTTACCTTGGAAGGATCGACTTTAATGCCTCTATGAGAAAAAATGTACCCCAAAAGTTTTCCTAATGTCACGCCAAAGACACATTTCTTTGGATTCAAGCAAACCTTGTATTTTTCCAGTCTCTTGAAAATTTTGTCTAACACCTTCAAGTGGTCTTTTCGTGTCATATTTTTCCAAAAGGTCATCTACATAATCTTCTATTATCTTGTACATCATGTCATGGCTCTTTGATATGTGGCGCTTGCATTCTTAAGACCAAAAGGCATGATGTTCCAATAGTATGTGCCCCAAGGACATGTGAATGTTGTTTTGTGTTGATCTTTAGGGGCAATACGAATCTGATTATAACTAGAAAAACCATCCATGAGGGACAACTCATATCCTGTTGTAAGGTCAACTATGATGTCGATGTTTGGCAAGGGAAAGTCATCCTTTGGACATGCTTTATTTAGGTCCCAAAAATATGTGCAGATGCAGATTTGACTGTTGGGATTTGTGACTAGTACAAGATTTGATATCCATTCAACATAGTCTATGGACCATATGAATCCCACGTCTAACAATTTCTTAAGTTCTTTGACTAACAAGGCAATCTGTGGGTGCATCTTTTGTAGCTTTTGTTTCACTGGCTTGGCATCTGGAAATAATGGAAAATGGTGCAAGACAAGTTCTAGATCCAGCCTAGGCATATCAACATAAGACCATGCAAAGTTGACCTTACGCTCTGAAAATAATTTATGGAATTCAGGTTTCTCTTCCTCTGTCAAAGATGTTGCGAAGAGGACCATCTTAGGATCTTCTGTTGTAGATATGTTAACTTCCATAGTGTCCTCTATGAGCATGGCTGATTTTTCCTGAGTTATGGGGAGAAAATCTAGTCCTCCATCCTTAGGTGCCTCAAAGAGGTTTTCATGTTCAGATATGTCCTTTATTTTTACTTTTTTTATCATCAGAAGCTTCCTTTCAATTTTCACCTAAAGACGTGTCATTTTTTGTTTTATTTTTATTTTTCATTTTTTGACTGCAGGACGAAGCATTCTCCCCAAAGTAAGCTGCACAATCTAGGTCAATGGAAAATCCAACCTTATGGTCTCCACTTGGTATACCCTCACGCAGTCCCAAGAATTTTGTAATGGCCTCATCATTCTGAAATATGTCCATAACTGGTGGGGCTTGTTGATCCCAATCAATTAGTTGTGGGTAGACTAAGGAAATACCATCATCAGTATTGGTGAATGGTGGGGAGGATGTGAAAAGGATGCTGACAGATTCAAAGAGGTTAAAGATAAAATTGTCATCATCCAACTCCACATTAGATTCTATCAAATATTCTCCTTCACTTGATTCATACTCATTGTCAAAATAAGGGATGAATGGAATGGCATTGGGGTCGGTAGTGTCATGCAAAGAGTCAAATGATTCCAAGTGAGGGTCATTGTTGTCAAATGGTTGGACGGGTCTAGCGGAAGGATGGTCAATGGGGCTAGAATATAATTCAGACTTGGAATTGTTCCTCAGGACTTTAGAGTTGTCATTATTTGGTATCAGATCAAGCTTAAACATTTATTAGAACCTCTCTTCAAATGTAGGTTCTCCAGGTTCAAGGAACAAGTCATCAAGGCAATAGTCACTTAGGGATCATTGGGAGCCAAATTCCCATTCTTGTGAGTCAGTTTCGGTAAAGGGGTCTTCAGTTGTCTCGACACATTCTGAAGCATTCACTTTCTCACTAAAAAAGTACATTGGTACTTTGATCACTAGATTCAAGTGGTCCTAACCCTAACCCAAGATGTTTCGATCTTCCAATAGGCATTAGAGGTTCTCATCTTCCTATTTTTTCCTTACCAAGGCCACTAGTTCCATTGTAGCCTTTTTCCCTTACTATTTCATAGCCTTTACCATATATCTCTACTGGCAATGGGGGTGGACTTTTAGGGTCTCTGTAGATCCAAGACAATACATCTTTTGTGTCTTCTTTGCTCATGTCACCCCATTTTATGAATATTGTTTTTGGAGGAACTTTGAAAACTTCATTTGGCTCTTTCATGAAACAAGGCTTGCCATAGACCTTAGGAGACTTGGGTATTTTTGTTATGCAATAGGCTGTGTTTAGCTTATATTCTCCACACTCTTGGTCTTGGATCGTGACACTTGCATCAGTGCTTGGGGCAGTGGATGATGTGGTGGATGTCAAAGAGGTGGATACAACTGCCAACGAGGTGGATGCAGAGGTTGAAGTGATAGATGTAGATGTGGAGGGCTTAGCAAGTGTGGATGGATCAATGTATTTAGAGAAAGAAGTTGTTGAAGCTTCACGATTAATGGGCACTTGGCACTCAGAGATGCCTCTCAAATTAGTACAATACTGAAATGGGTCAGGATCTCCATATATGGTAATTTCAATACATTCAAAAGTGAACTTCAAGCATTGGTGATAGGTGGAAGGGGCAACCTTTAGGGCATGAATCCAAGGTCGATCAAGAAAAATATTGTAAGGAAGTTCTAGATCTAGGACTTGACAAGTTGTATCCACAATGACTGGTCCTATATGAATAGGGAGTGTGATTATGCCCTAAGAGGAGCATTCTTCATCATCATACACCTTGATAACTATGCTCTTTGTAGTGTCTACAAAAGCATCAAAAAATTCTAGAGCCTTAACCAGTTTTAAGGAACAAATGTCCAGTCCTACTCCACCATCTACTAAAACTCATCTGACCTTATGTTTGTGGACAAAGACTTCGATGTGTAGGGTGTCATTATGATTGGTCTTTGGTGACGAATAATCTTGGTCTGAAAATGTTATGTGATGGGGTGTAGTGAGGTATCCCACCATGGCCTCAAATTGGTGGACATCAATATTTGTAGGGACAGACAACTCTTGCAAGGTTTTATCAAGTATAGCCTTATGCGTGGGAGAAATGTGAAGTAGATCAAGTATGGAAATTTGTGCAAGGGTTTTTCCTAATTGATCAATAAGGTTAAACCGACTCTTAGGTTGCAACTGCTTTGTAGACAAGCTAGGTTGTGATTGCTTAGTGGATGGACCGGGTATCATGATTTTTGGTTGCCTAGGAGGAGGAGGACTAGCTATGGTGACTTTTCCACTTCGGGTAGTGGCGTTACATTCAATGGCTCTTTTAACAGTGATAGTATTAATGTATTCATCATCGGTTCAGATGTGGTTAATAATAGTTGCACCGGAATAACCATATGCGGTGCGAGCGTAATTGGCTTGATCATTATTTGTCCTAGGACCTTATGTTGAGGCTTTATTTGAACCATGGTCTTGCAATGGGTTCTTGTGAATAGTATGGTCTGCATTTGATGCAAATTGTGGCCCACCCACTTCAATTGTGCAATTTTCGATGAGGTCTTGAACCAAATTCTTTAATTGTCGACAAGAAGAGGTTTTATGTCCTTTAGTGCGGTGGTAATCACATAAAGAATTTTCATCCCACCATGATGGCTTAAATTGTCCTAGGTCATATGGTTTATGGCTTAAATTCTTCTTGAGGACATCCTCGATTGGCTCACCCAAAGGGGTATATGTGTGACTTCACAAGAATTGTCTAGGTTGACAAGGCTACCTTTGGTTTTGATTGTTTTGATTGTTTTGATGATTTTGAATGGAATTAGCAGCAAGTTTCTGTGTGATTATTTGTGTGGTTTGTGGTTGAACTCCTTTAAAAGTAAATACAGGACCCATTGTGTTGACTTCCTTAGTGTCAACAATGCCATCATTGGTTACATGTTTGTTCTTGACCCAATATTTTTTCTTGTCTGAAGGTTGGTTTGTGTTTGTGTTCTTAGGGCCATATTTCAATTCTCCTTTAACAATAAGGGCCTTTTCCAATTGGACTCCTCTTTTGACTAAGTCTACAAAATTTGTGCAGCAATGGACTTGTAAGTCGTATTTCAATGGACCTAGGAGTGTTTGGAAAAACATGTCAACTTTCTCTTTTTCAGGTATGTCATTGTGACGACTTGCTATACTTATCCATCTTTGTAAAAATGGGATAAAATTTTCACCAACATCTTCTTGTGTAAGTGTGCATAAGCTAGTGATGGAGGTGTTTGTGTCAATGTTATAAGCATAACTTTTCACAAATTTGTCTACAAGTTTGTCCCATGTTTTTATCCCCTTCAAAGTGGAGAACCATTCAAGTGTGGGTCCTATTAGACTCTTGGAGAAGAGTCTCATCAAGTAAGTGTGTTCATGTGCAATGCCCATACAATTGGTTGTGAATTCTCGAATGTGTTCAAGTGAGTTTTTCTTGCCTTTGTACTTAGTGAAGTTTGGTGCCACGTACCTAGGAGGGAATGGTGGCATGTATAGACTTGTGTCGAAAGGGTATGGGCATAGGTCATATGACGTGTGTGGCTTTTTAGTGGACATTTGCATGGTCTCTATTTGTTTTTGTAAGTTTTCCACTTGAGCTATCAAAGTGTTGATTATGGGATTGTTTGTTGCATCACACATGGGAGTGATGGGTATCCCATGGGTCCCCATTTGTTGGGATGAGGTGTTTTGATTTAGTTGTGAAATGTGTTGGTGTGAGAGGTATGGCATTTTTTGATTTGAATGTTGTTGGTATTGCACGTTTTGATTAGGGATGTGTTTATGCATGTGAATGTGTGATACACATGTGGGGATGTGTCCTCCAACCATATTAGTCGATATTTGCGGGATGTGTTGACCTTGAATATTTTGGTACCCAAAGGAATTCATATGTTGTGTCATTTGATTGCCTTGTCCAAATTGATAGAATTTTCCATGGGGAATGTTAGTGTTTTTCCCTTGGGAAGTATTGGTATTAAGTTGTGATGACATGTTGACATTTGGTTGTGGTCCTATAATAACAATACGTCGTTTACTTCCTCCAAAGGGATTAAATGAGGTCCCAATGAAAGGATTTGATGATGATGCTACCATGGTAGTAGATGAAGCTCCAAATAGGGGGTTTGAAGAGCTTGCCCCCATTCATGAGGATCTAAAGGTAGCTTTGATTGATTGTGAGGATGTTGTTAACATTGTAGGCATTGATTGTGACATGGCTTATGACATGGTTCATGCCCCTCCAATGGATGTTGCATTAATCAAGTTGGAGGTATTTGGATTGGAGGTGCCACTAGAGGTAGCATTGATGGTGTTTGCATTATTTTGTGTGGCGGAGGTATTGTTTGTGTTTTGTTGAGGTGCTGAGTGTGATTGATTAGGTTGTTTTGTGTCATCGGGAGAAGCGGGTCTTATTGTGTTAATGTCAAAGCCTCGTGGTAACTTGGCCCCTTGGTCTAAGAGAATAGCTAAATATCTGTTAGGATCGCTCAAGACCAAGTCCTCTACAAAGGAGGCTACTTTAGGATTTTGGGCTGCACCCTCTAAGTCCTCTGCAAGCACTTTCCCATTTTGGTCTCTCTGTATGAATAAGTCAAATGGATTTTGAGAGAAAGATGGTATGTTTATGTCACTGAAAGGATTGATAAAAGATGCCCCCATGTCTGTGTTTGAATTCATGTTGTAGGGGTTATTGCCTTGTCTGAAAGGATCCATTTGTCTTCTTTTCCTTTGGAGTCTAGTCTCAACCATAAAATTATTGCTCAAATGATGGAATGATAATGACAACTAAGTGTGAGGATGACACTGATCTATGTTTTTTGTATTTTTGGAATAAAGGGATGCCCTTGCAAAATGATGAAATGACTAATGCAAAGTGACAATGTAAAAGGGGAGTGACTAAAATGAATGATGGACTAAAGTTTTGAGGTATGATATGCAAAATGCAAGGTCTAAGGAAACTCTAAGGTGAAATCACTTTTGGTAGACTTAAAGAAAAGTACACTAACCGTTCAAGGTTTGGTCAATGTCTCAATTTGGATTGTCAAGGGACTTGTTTGTAGGACTAGCTGACAAGATGACAAAATGACAAAGTGAGGTTTCCACACTAGACTTGTGAGTGGGAAGTGACTCACAAAAATGACAAGAGACTAAGAGATTGATTATGATTAAGTCCAATGACAATTTAATCTTGAAGACAAAGATTTGACAAGGTATGGTAAGGTTTCCTATTCTCAAGTCTACAAAATGAGGACCTAAAAGTTGGTTGACTGCTAGAAATGATGATGATGGACTCTAAGGACTAACTAGGATGTGAAATGGTAGACCTATGGTTAAACTAAATGACAATTAAAATGTAAGGATGGAGGTTTTGAGCAATTCTTTTTTTGGTTTTGAACAATGACTGTTGAGGAAATATGTCTGAAAATAGATTGAAAATGTTTGATCTTGGGTTTTTGACAGTGACAATGATTTTCCAATTGACAAGCAATTGTGTTATCAAATGCATCTCGGTTTAAGCGAATGCAACACTATGGGTCACATATGCGGCTTAGTAAATGAATTGTGGTTTTTTGGAAAGCAAATGTGGTTCAGACCAGTCAAATGTGTTGTATCAGAGTGAATGCATTACAGAGACTGTCAAATGTGGCATAGAACAACGAATGTGTTTTAGCAAATGTGGTACAAAATGCAAAATTTTGATTTTTCTAATGTTTTGGTCAAAAATCTAAATCGTTTGAAGTTGACTGTTTGTTTCCAGATTTGTGAGTGTTGTTTGTTTTGTTTTAGTATCCAGAAAACACTTGGCAAACACGATATTTGGAATGTGTAATCAATCATAAAGAAGACAAGCACAATCCTATGGTTAGGCTAGGACAATATCTACTAGATTCCACGTCGGTTTCCCCAATCGCATATCCTTAGTGTGTGAATCTAGAAGCTTGGCTGCACAGGCTGCCCCCTACAGTGCACTCTCTTCTCAAGCCAACCAAGCTTCCAACCCCCATAAAACTCCCATGGCAGGTTGATCACCTCTACTAAAGACTGTGAAGATGTGGATGCCTTCACAATGACCATTGTTGCGCTAGTAGACATAGGGTTTTTGGCTACTACACAAAATTATTTAGTTTGGGACCCCCGTTCGAGTGGCCATACATGGGGCAAAAGATTAAGCTTTATTTAGGAGGCACTCTAGCCTGAAGAGGTTATGCTCAATAGGGTTTTGGGGAGTGCTACTTTGTCTGTATGACACATCCACACTCGTAATCCTAGGATTTCCGTTAGGATTCACATTTATATACCAGTCGAGGGTAGCTCGGCCAAAGAGCTCTGTTGCTAGTCTAAGTCGCCTTGGGTTGAGTACTTTTTCTTGCCAAGGAAAGCCCAATTTCCTAGAGTCAATAATAGTTTCTCTTGCACCTAGGATCTCACAAGTGCGCAAGGGGAGAGGATACTCCTATTATTAAATCAAAGGTTACAGAAGTTGAAAACATTTGTTCATTTTAATAGAAAAATTGAAGTGTAAGGAAAACACATCAAGCACTTTGTTTATTTTAATCCAAGCTTATGATGTCAACTCAAGCACGCAAGCTCTTTTTAGGCCCACTAATCCTTCTATGTGAAAAAAATCACTCGAGATAAAGCAAAATTGAAGCAAGAGCCCTGCAAAACATGATTAGTAGTTTTGAGCCTCCAATGTTTGACAAACGAGAGTTGAGGTTTGTAAGTTGCAAAGCATGGACATTTGAAGCTAGTCTTCAAGCTTCCATTGGTTGACCTCCATTGGCCCTCTCTATCTTGTTGAAAATGGTATAATTTCCCTCATATTTGAAGTGCATCTATCACCTATGCCTTAAACAAGCAAAATATTGAAGTAATGTGGTTGCTCCAATACTCAAAAGCTCTCAAGCATGTTGTGTGTGTAAAATAACTTGAAAGAGGGACTTTTAAAGAATCCCAAACTGAGAATGGATGGCTAAGATTAAAAGTTGGTAAAGGCCTAAGATCAAAGGCCAGGAATCAATGTCATAAGGATGATTAGGGTTAGGGAAACATTAGGTCAAAGTTAGGGAAAGCTTTGAAATGAAGGGTTGAGATTTAATTGAAAGCAATTAAATCAATGGTGGAGAAAAAGAGGTAGTTGGAATAATATAAATTATTTAATTTATGGATGAATGTTGACTTATGAATTAAATAATGGTTTAATTCATAAATGGGAATGAGACAAAAGACAATAAATAATTGTTTTAATTATTTATTTGGTGGGATGGAAAGTGGGTTAAATAAATAAATTTATTTAATTGAAGGAAAAATGGTAATGTTGGTAATCAGAAATTTATTTAATCATTAGAGGGAATAAGAACTAATTAGTGATGTATTTAAATAAGTAAATGTAATTTATTTATTTAAATAATCACGGAGGAATAATTATGACATTAGGATGTGATTAAATAATTGAATTATGTGAGGGAGAAGCATGGTCATTATAGAAAATATGATTTGCAAGTCGAGGCCATTTTTATGTGTCTACAATTGCAAGTGCCACTTGCCAAAAATAGTGAAGTGGTATTGATATTAGAACATACAAATATAAAATTAGGCCACATACTTGAAAGTACAATTTTATTAATGAGACCAATCTAATCAATACCATTACAAAGTACATGAAAAATTATACACTTTTTTATTGGAAAAAACCAAAATAAATTTATCGTATAAGCCTAAATGAAGCCCTAGAAATTCCTAAAATGAGAACTATTCAACATGTGATAATCTAAAATTTCTATAAAAACTAGACACCAAAACACCACTATGAAGCTTACAATTTTTTTTTCCAAATAAAAAAATTTCTTGCAAAAAGGAGCTCATATGATTAAGAATGGAGCCTACAAAGTATGAGCACAAAAATAAAAATACCAATGCAAAGGGATGATTCCATTGACGTCATCATAGAAAAATGATAGAATATTCCTCAAACTCCCTAGAGTATGTTGATAATTGTGAACAACCCTTCCTACATGGGGAATTGCTTGGCAATATGTTAAATGGTTTATGGGGATACCTAAATTATTTTCTAGTGAATAAATTACCACCAATTTTCATTTCTTAGGATTTAGTGGTGGTGGTGGATCCTGTGCCTCATGGTGCCTTCACATTGGCAACATACGTTATAGCCTGCACTATGTACCCTTACACAGGCATACACCTACAATTTAAAAAAAAAACTAAAAATTAGTTTTTAAAATATTTTTTGAACCATACCAACAATGATTATTGTGCCTATGTAGAGAATATTTTGTGACCATATAATGGTACATGAATGTCCATGCAATTAATATGACAAAAGAGGAAAAAATCATTTTAGGTCACAGGGAAAAAGTTTCTAAATTTGATGACTTGATAGTTGATCCTTAGGTTCTTGGGCCTTTCGGACATGATGGAAGGGTCAAATTTGACCCAAATGCTCCAAACTTGTAGCTACCTTCTAGATATAGTAACACCTCCCAACTTCAATACCTTGTAGATCTAGCCTCACATGTCTAATTTGGATAAATCAAAAGAATAAACTAACTTTTTAGATATTATGAGCTCAATGGTGAGCTCATATTTGTACCAACATGCTCCAAAATGAACCTATAATACAAAATCACAAAAAGGAACTGCCCAAAATATAGTATTTCTACCAAGTTTTTATTCTCCAAGTCATCATATGATGCAAGAGAAGAGCATATTCAAAATTTCAAGATCCACCAAGATTTGCAACCTAAATATTGTGATAAATACTAATGAAAAATAATCTCGCAAGCTCTGCTACCATGTAATAGTTGGTATAGAATGCTCTATATTGTACAATATTTGGTTGAAGATGTAGCCACCCAAGATCTAGGAGCTTCAATGAAAGCACAAAAGATGTCAAATATGAGATAATAACGTTATTATATCAAAGGATACAAAAATGATACAATGATAGATTATGATGGTTTTGATGATTGATTAAGAATACAACCTCCTCCAATGTGACCACCTCCAAATTTTGTGATGCCTTCTTCTCCTCCATCTCCATCATTAGTGGTTGTTTCTTCTACATCATATCCTATTCCTTCTTGGGATCTTGATGAACCTCACCCAAAGCAGGTGCAATTGTTCTTGGCTCCTTCAATGGAATCACCTTTGATTTCAAACCTTCCTAGTATTCCACCATTTCCTAAGCTGATAAACATTCTAAACAAATTTTTCATATCCAACACCACAATTTCTAACCTAGTACCATTCTAGTACCTTTCATGAAGCTCAACCACTATTGATATCAATATCCCACACCCACCTCCCAAAAAGAAACCCAAAGAATTATCCAAATATTCCTTATTGTAAATAAAAGAAAAATACATCATCTCCATCACATTCAAACCCTTCTTCATCAATATTCTTCACAGAAGAAGTGCATACTTATTTTGTGCCTATCACTACTCCTATTAATGAGATTATTTGTGATAGTCCTCTTGTCATTAATTCAAAATAGTGACTCACCAACTTATCCTTAAGGGGAAAATCTATTTGAGTCCATCAAAGACATTTCAGTGTTATTAATTATTTTCACAAAAATTGTTGACGCTTACCTTAGAGGATGTTTAGGATGATGATGTTCTTGTAGATAGTTTCATGGCTCTTATTGTGGGTGAAACACCTAGTATTTCCTTAAAATATTTTATTTACAAGCTCGAATTTCCTCTCCTTATGATCAAGACTGGGAGACCAATTATTTGTTTGAGGAAGGACTTCAAATATTTTTATCCTCTCACCATAAAATAAAATAAACTCATTAATTGAGAAGACATGCCATACACTATGTTTTTATCCTTAATTTATTTTAGAAAGATATTTAAATCAAGTAACCTTTACTTCACTCTTAGATAGAAATTTTGAAAATTTGATTTGTTCATATTGTTTAGGCTATCTCTCCTTATAGATGAAACTTCTAAAAAGTTTCTTTTTTAGGAGTGATATAGATTTATCCCCAAACTTAAATATAATTTTTATTAGGCCCTTAGGAAATGATACAAAAAAATATTCATTACTAGGTGGTTGATTTCTAATTTTTTTCCATGGGTGAGCCATTTCAATTTATTGTTTTTTTAGTGTATATTTTGTTTGTGTTTCCCTCATGCTTTCTTGTATATATCTATTGATCTTACCTGGAGGACCCATGATACCCTTTTAGGTACATGGTACAAGAGAGATGAAGAGTTGTAAATTTTTATATATGTCTCATCATTCTACTATGTGTTGTATTTTGATCTTCTTGAATTTGGAGACAATGTAAAGTGTTGAGACATTTAGTTCTCTTTCATGTTGATTCAAAATTTTAATTTGATTTTATATGTGAAATTCTTCCTCTGTGCTTGTAGTTCCAATACACTTGGGGAATGCCAATTATTTAAAATTTATAATCTATTGATATACACAATTATCAAATCTTCACACCAAATTCAAGTTTGTAGTGTTCTTGTTGCAAGTGATGTTGTGGATTTTATGTGCCATCCCTACATTGTATGATGATATTCCATGAACACAATCTCTTGTGTCTCATGACACAAAATATTTCTTTGTATTACTTCTTAAAGATTTTGTTTATTTTATCTCTCTCTCCTTAAAATAATTGCACTCCTTGAGTCATGCAACTATTTTAACGGGGGGCTATCACAATGCACAATCACATTATCATCTTAAAAAAATATATTTATAAGAAACTTGATATATATGAACCACCTAGCATAGTGTGGTTTGCTAGGCTATTGGTTTTTATATATCCCATCTCTTCCTTGGTTGTTTTGTAATGCAATTTCCAACAATCTTGATCAATCAAAATCGTTGTATGTTCTTTAGCATAACACAACTTGCTGACCATATTATCAAAATCATTTATCAAAAATCTTCAATCTTATGCTTTTTCCCACTATCTCTATTTCTCTTTTTGGTCAAGTCTTGTCTTTGCTTGTTTGTGTGATTATTTAGTATATGCTCCTTTTTCCTAATGTGTGTCTTTCAACCAAAAAATTATGTATGTGAATATTTTTGTATTAATATGTTTGTCTTGTGTAGGATATTTTAGTTGTTGTGTAGCTCTTCTTTTCGTGGAGGGATATTCATGTGTGTTGAATATTTTTCTTCATTTACAATATTGCACATGTCTATTAATGTGGGGAAATTTTTTACTATGGGAAATTACATACCCTACAATTTCAAACTATGTAATGTCCTCCTTTTTGGCTCGTGATTTAAAAATAGTTTAAACATAAGATGTTAACACCATAATAACTTATGCTTAATAAAGTTATGATGATATTGGGAAGTTGAGTCTATTTATCCTATATAAAAACTATATGTGTAGACATTTATGTGGCATGCTAGCATTTGACAAAAAATTACGATTCAAATGATTGTTGGAACATTACATTCTTGCTAATATGTTGGATGTAATCCCCTATGTGGCAATCGAGCTTGGAAGAAAAGTTGTGACCTTCTATTTTTTAAAAATGAAGATTTTTGTCTCTCTCAAATACAATCACACTTGATTATTGGTCTTTGGCTTGACAACTTTCTTGAAGCTCTACAAATTTTTAAGCAACAACACCTATATTACATTCTACATGTTATTTATTGGTTGTGAAATTGAGTAAGACAATGGTATT
Organism: Sequoia sempervirens; assembly: GCA_007258455.2. Lineage (NCBI taxonomy): Eukaryota > Viridiplantae > Streptophyta > Pinopsida > Cupressales > Cupressaceae > Sequoia > Sequoia sempervirens. The sequence goes on along the minus strand of VDFB02092323.1, from coordinate 34,808 downwards.
ACCACTTTAAATCTCACCTTGGGGATTATTCATCACTTCCTAGTGAGAGATTCATATTTTTTGTTGTCTCCTTCTCCTTATTTTGAAATATTTCTGCTTCTTATGCTAACAACTAGATATTCTTAGTGTTAGCATGCCATTTTTGAATTTATCGATTAAATTGTATACTATTTTTCAATCTTTGTTTATATACTATTTTATCAATCTTTGTTTGTATACTTTTAATCAAAATCTATTATCAAATAAATCTTAGATTTCCATGGAGGTTGAAAGACCAAGAAAGGGGTTTGACTGAGGCAAGCCCCTAAACAACTGCTCAAACATCTCCCTTTTATTTTCTATGTGAAGGTGTTTAGATAGGAAGAAAGCAACTCTTAGATGATATCTCTCATTTTCCATCGTTTATTCTTTAATTCCTTTTGATTGGTTTTTCTATAATTTTTCTTTTATTTGAATACATTCACACAAAGTGGGCATGTAGTTTCTATTTTTGTATGTGTAGGCATAGTTTTTGAGGAATTATACTCTTTTTGTTGCATATGTATGAAAGGACAACATGTCGCAAGCACGTCTCCACTACATGCTAGGGTCTATGGTCAGGACTTTTGGAAGGCTATGAAATCAACCTTAAGACCTATACTTTTCATTTCATTAGGAATTAGATTTTATTTTCCTGTACAAAAAGAGATATTTTAGACAATTTGTTATAATTGGACATTTTATGTTAAAGTTGTTACTATTTGATTTAAATTTCTAATTATAATCACAAAAGGATTTATTAGACCATAAAATAAATTTTTGATCCATCCAAGTGTTAATATGGGAAGTTGATTCTCAAGAAAAATGTTTTCCTTTACTAGAACCAATTTAACATATTACAAGGAGTTCGTCAATGTTGTATTCTTAGAAAACATTGTCAAGATACCTTTCCTAAGGGTAAGGCCACCCACACTAAAGCATACCTAGAGTTGGTTCATACTAATCTTATGTCATTTATGGATCCTTTATTTTAAGGGGCCAATTATGTTCTCAACTTTATTGATGACTTCTCACAATGTAAATGGTTGTAATTTCTTAAGTACAAGAGTGAGGTTCCCGTTATATTTAGGGCCTTCAAATAATTTATGGAGAACTAGTTAGACAATTCTCTTTGATGAATACAAAAATATAATGGGGGTGAGTATGTGAACTAGAAATTTTAAGATTTTTGCAATGAGCATGGTATTCAAAATTAACACATAGTTTCTTCCACTCAATAGAATGGTGTGGTAAAGAGGAAGAAAAATACTATGATATATTCCCAATTGTATGATTTATTCTAGGTTTGTGGCTCCAAATTTTTGAGTTGAAGAAGTTAGTTGTTCCTACTACATTCAAAACTTATGCCTCACAAGAAAATGCAAAATATGACTATCAAGGAGGCTTAGTCTCATGTCAAAATTGATGTTTCCTTTTTTAAAGTGTTAGGTAGTGAATCTTGGGCATTCATTTTAGATGATCAACATAAGGAAATATGGAGAAGAAGAATCAACCTTTGATTTTTTTGTCTATTGTGAGGATAAGAAAGCTTACAATTTGTTTGATATTGTTACTTAAGATATCTAATTTTAGTGAGATGTTCATTTTGATGATTCCACCACACAAATGGATACTTCATCTCCTACTTCTTTATAGTGATTAAAATGATGATCTTGATCAACCTCCTCTAGTTGTACAATATTTTCCTAATTGGGCCTTCACCACTCTTGAGGAGGACGTTGGACCTCTTGTTGGTGATGCGTCCTTGATGGACTTGTTCATAAAATTTGAGAATGAGTATTCTAAGTCACACACTTTAAGCTACTTATAATTTTCATATGCTACAAGTATTATTAAGTGGGATAGTGCTATGGTTGAGGATTATTCATCATTGATGATGAATCATACATGGGATTCCGTTCCTCTTCCCAAGGGAATAAATTTGGTTTGGTGAAAGTGGGTGTACCACACCAAATATACAACAAATTGTTTTATTAATGAGTAAAAGGCACATCTTGTTGTTAAGGGGTTTTCTCAACAAGGGTATTGATTATTTAGAGACCTTTGGTCCTATCATGAATATGGATTTCATTCATCTTATACTTTCTCTAGTAGCATCATAGGGATGGTTAGTTTTTAGATAGATGTGAAGAGTGTTGTCTTACGTGGTGATATTTATTAGGGTTTCTATATGGAATAGCCTCTTCATTTTGTGTAGGAATCTTCCCTTGTTTACAAGCTTCATTTTTTATTGTATTGTCTCAAATAAGCCCCTTAGGATTGGTATAAGAAGATGGATAACTTCTTACTTGATTTTGGATTCACGTATTATCATTTTTATCTTATATTTTATATTAAAATACATGGATATGATCTTATGATTCTTGTGTTATATGTGGATGGTTTGATTTTCATAAGGAATTGAACTTCCATGATCAAAATTATCCAATGAGAATTGATATAGTAGTTTGATATGAATAATATTGGTATTTTGTATTTCTTCCTTGGTCTTCAAGTTTAACAAAATTATGAGGGGATTTCATTTTTTAGAAAAAGTATGCACTCTCAATTTTATTGAAATATTTAGCATGGTTGATTGTAAGCCTACCCTCACACCTTCTAAGTCAAATTTTACATAGTCTATTGGTTACACTACTCAAATAGTTGATGCTACTTTGTATTACTAATTGGTTAGGATTCTTTTGTACTTGACGCCAATTATCCTAATATTTACTTTGTGGTTAGAATTGTCTCCTATTTCTATCAAGAGCCTAATGAGAGTCACTAGAAGTTAAAGCTAAATGTATCTTAACATATATCTAGGGCACATCTCATTTGTGAATTCACTACATATAAGCAGTAACACAAATTTTGTGCTTCACTAACTCTGATTGGAATTCTACTTATAATTTTTTATTCTACTTTAGTTCTATTCAAAAGATTCAAAAAGTATACATCCATTACATTATCATTGACAATGGTTCCATATCTAGGTGCAATTTTAGCTATCCAAGAGATTTTTAGCTTCGATATTTGATGACCAAGTTCCACTTACCTGTTGATCATCCCACCACTCTTTGGTGTAACAAAATTAGAGTGTTATTCACATTTCACATGGCTTAGGGATCATCAATAGACTAAGCATGTCAAGGTCCACATGCACTCCATTAAGCAACCCATCTTGGAGTACTTGCCTACTAAGGAGCAAGTTACAAATATCTTCACTAATATTTGGGCATCACCCCATTCCTTTAGTTGTGATAAATAATTTGGGTGAATGAAGTTGTCCTTGGGGGTCTTCACGAGTCCTCCTTTTTCACCTTTTCATGTGTTCTCTACATATTCTCTCTTTTTGAGAGGAGTTTTTCCCCACATGGTTTTCTCCTTTTCTTCATCTATAAAAGATTGTTTGTACATGGCTACCTTATTAGGCCTTGTTGTTGAGACCCATCCTTGCATATTTACATATATTTTTTCCTCCCTAATTTGTACTTAAGAGGGGTATTGGTGTGAATAGGGTTATTTGCCTAACTAGTTGCTGAGTTTATTTAGGGCACTTTTAGGGTACACTTAGGGTACTTATCCTTTGTGTTTCATGTCATTGTTATAATCTTGTGTTTTCCTAGCTCTCCCCTTTCCTTTATAAACAAGGTTGATCTTGTATATTACACATCTTTTATTATTATTGGTAATATAAGAAATTGTCTTGCTTCTCTCATGTGTGGAAGGTTATTTGGTGTTGTAGAAGATTGTTGCTCCCATGAGTCTTCGTGTGACTTCAACAAACATGAACAATGAAAATCCCTTTAAAAGACTCCTAACCCTAAATAGTTTAATGTCATATGGATTTTGGGAATTTCTAACCCAAGATAGTAAATATTTCTCAAAGGGGATACAATGAACATAATAAGTAATGAGGCTATAACATTCATATCAGTTGCAAACAAATTCAATAGCTACAATCCAAATAACATGAAGTTCAAAGGAGTTACCTCATTGTAAACCTTCAAGACAATTTCTAGGTGTGTTTGGGAGTCATTCTTGCCTCCAACTACAACTCTACTAGTGGAAGGCACAAATTTAGTCACAAAATTCTTTAAGGGTGAGACCAAAGGTGAAATAAATATCAATGACCTCTTAAAAAACCTACAAAAATAAGATAATTGAAAAATTTAAGAAAAACCCTAAGCAAAATGAACTCTATAATTTTTGAGTCTCTTTTTCATCCCTCTTTAATCACAAAGATAATATATTATTGCATACATTCAAGAAAACACATTACCACAAATAAAACAAACACATCTCCATTAACAATTGTGATATATTTTAAAATCTTTATTTAATATACATTTGTGCTACTCCTTTGAACTTTACTTATATTTTTTTTCTATTCATCTAAACAATACTTGTAATTTTCTTCATCCAATAATTACAAAAAAAACACCATATGATCAAAATTACACTCCAAAAAAAAGTCCCACCTTAAGATAAAAGCTAACCATAATTACAATTTTAAAAATAAAATAAAAAAGTCAACAATAAAGACAAAAAAATTCATTTATAAATTATGCAAATTGTCCTTAAGCTATAAGCATGGTGAAGAGGACCTATATCATAATGGCGTGCTTGTCACACACCCTCCATGAAAATGCAATTATTAGCCAAAAAAAAAAACATTTATATGGAATTATTATAATGAGAAGGTCGGTTTGTTTGTAGCAAACCATAAGCTACCAGTAATAAATTAATTTGAAGAATTTGTATGTAAATGCAATTATTAAAAAAGAACCACTTATATGGAATTATTATAATGAAAAGGGTAGATTGTTTGTAGCAAACCATAAGCTATCAATAATAAATTAATGTGAAAGAATTTGATATTAGGAATGTGAGCAATCTTTAAGAATATTCCTAAAAGATTTTATAATTCCTCTAATAATTTATCAATTTGTATAAGCTTAGGACATGGGCTTATGCACCCCTAGTTTTAAATTTTTCTCTTGTTTTGTCGCGGAGAATATTTCCACAAGAACATTTGGATTAGGTTTACCGCCATTTTATACGGCCGACAATATTTTAATTGTTTATGCTTCATTCAGTTTATTATTATTTTTATTTTATCCTTGAAATGAACGAAGGTTTCTACTTTTGCAGGTTAAATCATTTTTTTATGATAAAGTTGTATTACATCAATCCAAGTCTAGAATTGCACTTCAACTTTTTTGGAGAATAAAGTAAATTAAATATCTAGCATGCTTTACAAAAATAAAATGTGAAACATACATTTGCTTAAATTATTTAAACTTCCTAAGACTTAAGGAACAAGTGAATAATTAAAAGTTGTTTTGCTTTCACCACTTAGAATTATAATTTATATGGCATTTGAATAGATAAATTGAGATATATTTAAGATTTTTAATGAAATATGTTAGAAAGGTTTGTTATAATGGTTTAAGTATTCTTTGTTTTGTTGCGATTATTATATATATTAAATTTGAATCTATAATATAAATAAAATATTAAGATATTATATATATATATATATATATATTGAATCAAAGCAGATTACAAAGAATAAAAGCTATTTAAAGGTAGTCGGAAGAAAAAAGAAAATATTAACTAATCATAAGAACAAAATCAGCTAAAGAGGCTAAGTGGAGCAATCATTTCATAAACTGTGCAATTTTACAATGCCAAAATTTGTAATCTGATTGTAACTACAAAACTTGGTCTTTGATTTACTGAAGCTGAACCATGTTCTTGGCATTCTTCTTGCATAAAACTTGTTGCTGCAAAAACAAAAAAAAACACCTGAAGAAGGATGTCAGAGTAAAGCGTTAAAATTGCAATTGCATGACAATAGTCGTTAGAGAACATAGTTGAACATCTAGCTTTCTAAATATGCCTTAAAATAACATGTCTAATAGAATCAACAATAATACTGTTATGCATACCCAAACCCAAGATGGAAAATAGCAGATTTTTTTTTTTAAATAGTTGTCCATTGTTTCTTAACATATGTGCAGTCCCAAAATATATGCTTCATATTTTCAATACGTGAGCAATAAGGGCAATTAACTAGTTGAACTTTAATACGTCTCAATCTATCTCCAACTAGTAGTTTGCAATGTAAAATTTTCCAAACCAACAATTGTGAGTCAAAATCAGCTTTCAATTTCCATATTTGAGCACTCAATTGGCTCCAAAATCTGGCATTAAATCTGCATTTCCACTTCTAGTTAAGACGAGGAACAAGAGGCCATCTAGGAAGGATATGACAATACACCTTCTTCAAAGGGAAATAATTAAATGGACTGACAAATAGCCATTTCCAATCCTTGGAAAAGTTACATTCCTTGGGAGTGCAAAACTTCATAGAGAGATCAATAGGGACTAAAGACTGCACATAGATCAGAAATTGTTTATATTTATCACTCAACCCATAATGTTCCTTGAGATATGGCCAAGAGGCCCAATCAAAGGAATTAAAATCCCAAATATCTTTCAAATTATTAATTCCCTTTTTAAACAAGTAATAAGCATGCCTTGGAAAGCTAATAGCAAGTGGCTGATTATGATAATTAATAACTCTATTCCACCAGATTGAAGTTGAGGAAAAACTAAAACCATGTTGTAAGGAAGCATTATTCCAAGTTAAGAAGTGACAAACTTATTGCCATGCTCTCCAAATAGATTGAAGGGGAAAGGAAGCTTTGATTTTGAAAAAGGGAGACATTGAAATCTTATCTAGCTAGTTGACTGCTTGCCACTTACTTTTAATAACAGCCTCCATAATTTGATGTCATACTAAAATCTTCCATGGTTCATCACCATTAGCAGCTCTAACAATCCACTTTGCAGGGAGGCAAAGCCCTTGAGTTTTGGGGTCTATGAGACTGAGGCCTCCATGAGTTCTTGGTTGAATACAATGGGACCAAGAAGAGGCACTGAAACCTGCATTACCATCCCATTTGGACTAGAGAAATTTTTGAATCATCTTGTTTAATTCTTCATAACCCTACTTGGAAGGCATCAAACAGGATGAGTAGTAAACATGAGTAGCAATAAAAAATTTGTTGGCAGTACCTGGATCTTACCTGCCAAGGATAAAAATTTATTACCCCAAGTCAACAATTTCTTTTTTAATTTGTCTAGAAACCATCTCCACATATATGAAAATGAGACCCCTATACCAAAGGGAATTCCTAAATATCTTGTTATGTCCCCATGATTGATAGGCTTCCATTATTTGGGAATTCAATGTGGAATAGAGCCACTTTGTGACATCAAAAACCCAGTTTTATTATGAGATAGTTGAGATCCAGAAACAACACAATACAATTCCAAGATTTCCAATGTATTGTTAAGTTCCTCTTCAAAATTTTGCAAAAATAACATGCTATCATCAGCAAAATGTGAGTTAATGACCACCTTGCCTTGAGGAATGGAAATACCTCTAATAAGTTTCATTTGATTAGCCTTTTGAAGAAGATATCCTAGTGCATCAATAGTAAGCACATATAAAAAAGGAGATAGAGGACACCCTTGTCTTATAGAACGTTGTAGCTCAAAGGGAGCTGAAATAGAGTTATTAATTACAATATGAGAATTTGCATCTTTAAATAACATTGAAACATGCTTTTGAATCCTTGGACCAAAACCCAACCACTGCAACATTTTAAGAATGAAACACCAACAAGTTCTATCATACACTTTATCAAAATTGAGCTTAACCACACGTATGTTTTGGCATGATTGTTGGGCCCATTCTATAGTCTCCCACACCAACATAAGATTATCAAGAATAAATATGCCTTTTATAAATCGAGTTTGCTTAACTCTCACTATACGTTGCACAATAGGTTTAATTCTAATAGCTAATGCTTTAGCAATAATTTTATAAGAGGTATTTAACAAGGTAATTGGTTGCCAACCAACAATAGTGTCTTTATTTTTTCCTTTTGGGATAAGTTTGAAATATTAAGATCATTTTTCATAAAAAAATAAATAAAATAGATTTAGACATATTTATTAGTCGATAGGCTATATTCATTGTGGATGCAGTTTGAGCCATAAATCTATCTCACATCATAATTAGGTAACTTTGAAACGATTTACAGGTCGTTGTTTACCTGTGGTTGTTTGTGACCAAATCCTAACCCTAATGCTAATCTTAACCTTAATCCTAACCTTCACCCTAACCCTAACCCAAACCATAGCCTTGACCAAATATAAATCCTTACCCTACCCCTAATTATAATTCTAATCCAAACCTTAATAGTAATCCAACCCAACCCTTAACACTAACCAAAGCCTTATTTCTAACCTAAAACATGTTATAATTATAATCCAAACCCTAACCCTAACCATTATTCTACTCCTAACCCTAACATAATTCTCACACTATGACCATAAACCCAACCTTAACACTAAACCCTAACCCTAATCATAATAATAAATCTAAACCAAACCCTAACCCTAATGCTAACCCTAACCATGATATAAACCCTAATCCTAAATTCTAACTCTAATCATAACCCTAAATATATTAATTTATTCAATGTGTTACACACGTCACAACTACTACTAGCATATATATTATTATTAATAATATATATAAAAACGTCAAGAGATATCCTTCTCGAGGTGTCTATTTCACTTTTATGTGAGTAATTGATTATTAAAAAATAGATGCCTCGAGAAGGATATCCCTTAACGTTTTTATATATATTATTAATAATATATATATATGCTAGTTAATATTTTTAATGAAATAGGTTGAAAGGTTTGTTATAATGGTTTAAGTAAATTCTTTGTCTACAAGTTGTGATTATTATATATTAAATTTGAATCTATAATATAAACAAAATATTAAGATCATTTTTCATAAAAATTTAAATAAATAGATTTAGACATATTTATTAGTTGATAGGCTATATTCATTGTGGATGCAGTTTGAGCCATAAATCTATCTCACGTCGTAAATAGGTAACTGTGAAACAATTTACGAGTCGTTTACTGGTGGTTGTTTGTGACCATAAATATTTGTCGCTTCACGTTTGGAAATAAATCTTCATGCATGTTTGATATTATCTGTCAGCTCTCATTCAAGTAAATGTTTGTGCAAGTCACTACATATGGCAAGGCCAAGCCATTGTTGACTAGTGAACTACAACAATACAAGGATTATATTTATTTAGTTTTCTCTTCTTTCATGCGATGTTGTCAAGATTGCACCTCCAAAGATTAACTGATATTCCTCGAAATGCTTCTTGTTATCTTTTTCAAGATTGCGATGTATTATGGTTAGGATGACTGCACTTACAAATGCAAGAGCTATTGACATTATTGAGAGTTCTAAACATAGCAGGGGCAGTTTGGCCAATGAAGAGCTTGTTTATGTGATTTCTCATAATGCTTGACAACAAAATAATAATTATAACTAAATCAATTCAATTATAATTGTGTTAATCAATTTGTGGACAAAATGACACAATTTGTGCAAAATCTTGAGGTGAGTTTTATTTTTGGAATTTGTGTCAAAGGCTGTTATCATTTATTTGTTCTATTTTTTCCATTTTAAAATAATTTTGGTGTTATTTGTTAAATGAAAGCATGGTTCCCTGGAAATTTTTATAACATTGAAAAAAAACAACTTCTAAACAATTGAAATATTTCTAAACTGGCAACCAATCCACATCGAAAACAACTTCCAAACAATTGAAATATTTCTAAACTAGCAACCAATATTTCCTATCGGCGTAACTCTTGCACCTTCTTCTGGTGCAAGTGCTAGTAAATATGTTTCATACATATTTATTTAGACTAACACTTAGAATATATTTACAAATATATAGCATATCTTTATGTAATGTATTTTACAATTATTTCACTCCATGTTAATGGATAAATATCCCATTATTTGTTATGATTATTTCACCACATGATGAAAATTATAAATATTCTATTTGTTTCATTTGACTACTTTTTTGTCGCATCCTTACAACACTTTGTAGTTGCAAACCACCCATGAAACAAGCATTAAGATATTCATTCAACACTAAGGTTTCCTTGGAGGGATTTGAGCCTTGGTCTCCATCATGAAAATCAAGTGAATCAATCACTTACACACCCTAATCGAAAAAGAAAAAGTCTTTTACTTTTACTTAAATTACATTAGTGAAATATTTTATATAACAAGAATGATGACTTTTGATGTTCTTTTAGATTAAATTAATTTTAGAATATTAAAGTATATGCAAATTAAGTTGACTTTACCCTTGATGCTAAGTCGTTCTTCATGTCTATGTTTGTTCCAACTTTGTCTAACTCAATCCTTATTCTTAATTATTATTCTTAAGACTCTTATAAGTCCTAGATAAAATAATTAAATAGAAGTAACAAATTACAAACATATTAATAAAATAAAAAAGCAATTACAAAATGAAAGAGACATAATATATATCTTAAATTAAATATGGTTTATGATATTTTATAAGAATGCATCTATTTTAAACACTTATTATAAAAGTGTTTAGATTAAAAGAATCTTGATTGTGATTATATTTTTTTTTAATAAATTATGTGTAATAATCACCTTCGGTATTACTAATTTTTTATGTCATTAGTACTATCTTAATCAATCAACCTCCATCAAATATACAAGTGTTAGTTTCATAATCTTTCCACCCATAGCCATGGAAAAACCTATATGTCGTAATCTTACATAGTCACACTAAATATGCTTAGCTCGTAATATCATGGTCATCCCTAAACCCAAACCTATACCTCAATGACTCATTATTAATCAACTTGCCTACATATCTCTTTCTAGGGATTAGAGGCTTCATAGTTCATAGACCAATAATAGAGAGACCGCATCCTTGCTTGTGAGATAATATATTTTTCCTCTTTTGAAACACAACTATCAATTATATTAATACTACAATTCCATACATGCATAATACCATGATAGTAAATGTATTCTAGCCAAATGTTAGTTCAATGTCCACATCAATATACGAACACACACAAAACTGCACAAAACTACATCTAATGTATATCAAATTTATACATAGAGAGTTCATGCATATAACACGTACACAATGTGACTAACTCATATGTGTATCACATATACACAATGTGACTAATTCATTGATGCATCACACATACACATGGTGATTGGCCTATGCATATGCCATATATATGCAATGTGAATTTCTCATGCACACCTTGCATGCACATAACATGACTAGCTCATGTATACATTACATACACACAATATGACTAGTCCATGTATACAAAACGTATATACAATGTGACTAGCTCATGCACGCATTATATATACACAATATAAATAACTTTACCAATATCATATATATACTTAATGATCGATTGGTAAAAAAAAGTGGTTCTAACCTTTCTACAAGCATCTTTCTCTTTATCCTGTTTGCTATTACATAAACCCTTAAATACAACTCATTTGAAAAGAAGAATATTGATACATCTCATATTACACCATTAATCTTATCGTATTTCTAATTTTTTAAAATCAATTAATTTTTTTTTCAAAAAATTATAAAAACATTTTAATTAAAAATGTTGAAAATGGTTCGATAAAGACAACAATAGTAGAAAATACAAAAATCACACTTCAAAAAGAGAACTCTAAATATTTTATATTGTCTATGCACTGCGGTTAAATCCTAAAGACCAATTCAATCTAAAGGATGTCAAATGTTACATCACCACTATTCTCATCTTTGCTTTTGATTCTTATAACTTTTTTGAAAATATTATATAAATGAAAAGATGTTAAAATTGGTTTATTTATTTATTTTATAATAACGTAGATTTTTCCTTGTATTCTGTCTTACGATCCCAAGGTTTTAAAAATTATGTTCCGTATTAAAACTATTTCATTAGATATGTCATATGACAATTGAAAGAATGTGAATCTTTAGATATTTTTGTCATTGACTATATGGCATTTTAAAAGTTTTTTTTAGTTATGGCAATGGATTCCTAAACATGCAATGATACAAGGATATATAGAAACTAAAAAGAAATAACATTAGGAGTTATATGGATTTTTTTTTTAATTAATTAATTAATTCATCGAACAAACTTTGAATATCTTGGTAGTCTCTTTACAATGGTAGAGGATGGCTCCCTTTTATAGCTAAAACTAAAATTTAAGTGATCATGTGATTATATAGAAATTCTAAAAAAATATAAGAAATTTTTTATATGGATTATATATTGAATTTATATATATATATATAATTTTGGATCTATTTTGAATATATACACATATTATTTTTATTTAATTTTAGATCTATTTTGATGAGAACATTTTTATTATGATAATATACTGACAAAGTATCATCTTCTTGTATTAAGTTTGGTTCATACTATAATTTATAATCATATTTGTTTTATCTTATTTGTGTCATTTTTATACATTTGTCATTTGCTTATCATTATTGTACTCTTATTTGCACTTTGCTTCCATAAGTTCACTCCTTGCATTGAAATTATCATTTTAACATAAGGTTCATTTTTTAGTGGCCCAAGATTGGCTTGGTCTAGTTTAATGATGTGTAGGAAATGACCTAAAGTTCAAGTGAATAAATTCAAATTCAAACTTCCTTATACCATTTTACTAATCATTATGGACCGACTTAATACAATATTTTGTGACATGTTGCTATATAATGGTATTTAAAGACATTCATTTGTACATTTAAAAGAGATCTAAAAGATTAAAAAAAATATATATTAAGGAGAACCATTAGAACATACTTCATTTTCTAAAGGGAATAAAGACCAAGATTTGCATCAACATATATTCCATCCATATGTTAGTAAACGTCATCATCTATATCAATCATTTTTAATTCATACATCCCCCCAAATCTCTTTATTAGATATATAGCCTTCTCATAATCTGTCACATATTCTTCTACCCATGCCAGAGCTTTTGGAGCAACATGAAAATATGGATTATTTTGAACTTCTCTTGAAAGATGTAAAAAATATAGATAAAAGAATATCCTTATGGTGATGAGCATTATAGATAGAATTACCATAAAAATCAAAAAGGAAAAATTATTATCAACTTCTACATAGCCATTGTAGTGGGTGATTCACATAGTCACCAATACTTCACCAAAGTCAAATAAAAATGTCTCCAAAATACATACTTCTTCATGAAGTGCTTATAAATGTCTCCAAAATGCATACTTCTCGATGAAATACCTCTAATTCTTTATTTATATATGGCATAACTACAAATGAACTTATTAGTTCTACTATCACTAGTCCTAATACTTCCTTCTACATCTCTTCTTTGGGTTCCTCTATAAGATTGACAACCTCCATATTTCCAAAGAAATTGTTAGCTAGGGTAGTGGATGTTGAAAATGATGAAAGAAGACATCCCATGTTGAGTTACAATAAATGTAATTTTGGACATGAAGAAATGAAGACAAGTTAGTAAATACTTTTAGAAGAAGAATTAGATGATCATTTTGAAGATGTTTCCATGAGGAACAATAATATTAGAAGATTTGAGAGGTGTGATAAATAAATTGTAGTTAGTTTAGATAGAAATAATGTGTTGGATAATTGATGTGTTAAAGTGCGGCGATTTGAGAGAAATTGGATCTAAAGAGTTGAAGATTGATAGAGTGAAATTCAAGAAGAATGTGAGAGTGGAATATTTTTTTAAGGTATAAAATCTATTACCATGGAGATTGGAAGCAATACAGTAGAATAGATGGAAAATATAGATATATTGAAGCAAATTGTTGGTGACAATGATGATTCATTTTTTTTTAAGATGTTGTGAAGACAAAAGTTGAAGGGGAAAATATTTTAAGAGATGAAATAAGTAGAGGTAAGCTACAAAAGTTATAGTTGATTATAAATGAAAGGTGGAAAATTTGTGTGTCTTCCCATAATGTGGAAATGTTAGAGATAAAAGATATAGAGAAAAATTATTTGGAGAATGATATGAAGAAAAACATTGTGAAGGTATGGAGGATACTAAGATTGGAGATAAGATTGTCAATAGGTTAGCAAATATGACATTTTTCTATGAAAGTATAAAATAATTTGTGAAAATTGGCAAGATAGTGTCGAGATAATCCATGCTAGACTAGATTGTTGGGACAAAACATAAGTATGCGAATAAGATGGCATGTATGAGTTCAATAGTAGACATAATGGATGAAATGATGAAATACGTTGTAGATGTAATTTTAAAATGTTGTTGTATAGAAGACAAATCATAGTTGTTGATTGTGAAGAAATTAAGTGCTGCAAGAAAGTGAAAGGCATAGGAGGAAATAACAAACTTGAAGACTTGAGTGGGAAAATGATAAGATAAATTGGAGTTGTATAATTCAATTTTAAAATAGGAGATCAAAGTGAATAGTTAAAGTTGAAGTTTATAGTAGCATAACAAGGAGTGAATATCAACTATTAGATGATTGTGAATAATTGTACACATGTGTAAGATATGATGGAGAGGGATTTACTCCTCCCATACGCGAATGTAAAAATGAATCTACCACAACTAATGGTCTTAAGAGAAGAATCATCTCCAAAGTAGAATTTTCACCATTATAAATATTGTACTCAATAAAACACTTCCTATGGGGATCATGTGGAGAGATACATTAAAGTCAGCCAACCATGCATTCTTAGATGAACGTGTAATAATATTTGCAATATGTAATAAGGGTTGCAATGAGAGGCTAAATCATTCTCAGGCTCCTTACTCTTCTTCTTGCAATCCTTCTTGATGTAGTTGACCTTACCATAGTTTCAACACATTACCTTAGATCTACCAAGAGACTTAGTTATCACTTTAGACCTAGATTGTCTATACTTATTCTTTACTTTTCTTTGTCCTTGGAACAACCTCTCATGATCAAAGCATATTTGATAGACTTTAAAAAAATTATGCTTCACCTCCTTTGAAAGTAATGCACTTGCCATCTTATCAAGATTCATGTTTGAGATAGTGTTATTTATTAGCATAACTAGGTTGGCCCATGTATTAGGCAAAGAGCACAAGAGGGTTATACTTTAATCCTCCTCATACATTTGCACATCCACCTTTTCCAACTAGATTTCCATGATGTTGAATGCATTCAATTGCTCTCTCCTAGAGTCTTTGTCGCTCATCCATAAGGAGTAAAGCTTCTCACACAAATAGATCATGTTAACAAGGAATTTGTTGCATACAAGTTCCATAAATGATTCCAATGGCTCTAAGTGGCAGTTTCTCTTGATACATTCAATAACACCAAATCTACAAGGTAAAACCAAATAAGGCTTCTTACTTTTTTTCCAATCACTACGTTGTCTTCATCCTTCATGATAGAGTTTTTGACTAAAAAATGCTCCTTGTAGATCTATATATAAATAAAAAATTCCTCCATATTGAACTTTTAAAGCTTAAAATGGTTCTATTAAGCATCTCAACCTTCATTCTGGATGTGCTCACCACATCCATCTTTGAAACAAAAGATAACACTAAAAGGATACCACTAAAATAAAGATTATTTATACAATCAAATCCTTCCATAGATACATCAATTTGGCTAAAATATGATACCAAATGAAAGGAAAATATGACAATTCCAAGCTAATCCAATTAGGAGAGCAATACAAATATAATAAATCTAATAACATTTTAATAGAGTAATGACAATAGATTAAGACCAAGAAGGAAAAAAAGAGAAGAAGAATAGGAATGTACAATACATTGTACACTTAATATATACCTTAGGAAAACCATGTATAAGGAAAAATCTAGTCTTTAAGCACACACCCAATGTATTAATCAACACAATATGTTATAATAGACTATCAAAGTTTGTGCTTCAATGAGGCTACGCTTTGAATCTAGATAAAATTATGGTTGTGAAGCCTTGCATAAAATATGGCATACAATATCTATCCCAATCCTTGTATAAATAGGTCATGGAGACTAAGGAATCCAACAATGGTTTTTGAAAAGAATGGGCTTAAAACCTTGAGTTGAAAATAAGTGAAGGTGGTTTCAATCCAAGCCATGCACCCCAACTCCAAGTGTAACTTGTCAAAAAAATAGAATGTAACTTTTAGAATTAATTGTTTTGAATCCAAATAATAAGTGGGGTCAAAGATCCCAAGATCTCCATGTAGGTGTAATAATTATCTCTTGCACACACTATTCATGTTTTGTAAAAGATGTTAGTTGTAGTCCACATAGTAGCCCTCTATTCAATGAATCATTTCAATTGTTGTAATACCACTAACACTTGAAAAATAGTGCCAATTATGGAATCTCAAGGTTTCATCCAAGTGAGGCACCCTTTTCCCTATGAGCACGTTATTTACAATATGCATAAATATTAATTAATTTTAATTTGACATAGGACTTGCAAGGTGTACAACACCTAGTCTAAAAAAATAATAGGGGTGTAAAAATGTTGGGTTCTCCAAAAATAAATGTTCTTACAACTATTTCACCTTGAGAAAATAATTAAATAATAATAGCTTGGGACCTTAGATTTGGCATTGGAACAATAAATGTATAACTAAATTTATAGAATTTGAATAAAGTAAATGTGGTACTTAGCTTAAATTTTAGATGGAGGAATATAATACTAACTTGATGTTGGGAATTGATTTACAAATATGCAAAAAAGTATGACCTTGTCAAAAGAATGCCTCAAAATATGAATTTATTGTATCTCATTCAAGTTCAAATTTGTACTTACGAAACCAGACTATGCACTTGTATCTAAGTGAATTAGTGCACAAAAGTGAACTAGCAAAAAAAATGATTACATTGTAGATGTGTCTTGGCTTATTATACCTATGCATAAAGTGAGTTGGTGGTAAGAAAAATCACTTGCAAATTCACTAGATAATGACTTGTCCTTCTTTAATCAGTTCCCCACTCGAGTTGATTTAATGATGAAAAAAATATTAAAGACAATGAGCAAGCATGCCAACTAATTATAATGATAGTCCAAGTTGACAATGCAAGTATGATGTTGCTATGTGAATTCTCTTCTCTTATATGATTTTTGTATAATTTAAATGGATAATAATTGTTCTTCAATACAACAACATAATGGATACATTCAAAAAAATTCCTAAGTTAGTTCACAATGACTAGTAATAAAAAGGGCAACAAGGTTGAATTTGAAAATTGAGATTTAAAAGTTTGAGGTTTAAATTTTTAGTATGAAAGTGGCCTAGGTCAATTCTACAACTAGAGATTTTGGACTAAGTTAGCAAGAGGGAGATCAAAGGATCAAAACTAGATTTTGTGGACAAATGATGATGGCGACATATTAAGATAAGGTCATGAGACAAGTTTAACACATGAATATGCTACTTATTAACTTGATATTGTATATTTATGATAATCTAGTGGAAGTGAACCCGAATATAAAGAAAAAGGGCATAATAGCCTAGACATTTTATTGATTATTATTGTGTAATCAATTTACCCTAAAATACTTTTAAGATTATTTTTATTTTTTTATTATTATATAAGAGAGTAACAACGACTTTAATCTATTATTTTGAGATTTTCATTCTTTAATCTTTTTATACTCTCTCTCTCTCTCTCTCACACACACACACACACACACACACTATATATATATATATATATATATATATATATATTGAAAATATCATGCTTAAAATAACCCAAAGAATTAACATATGCAAATATTTATATGATTGTGCTTACAACAACCTTAAACATAATTGTTCAAGACAACAAGCTTACAACAAACCAAAGATACACTATACACAATTGTTCATAAGAGAATGCTTGCAATAATCTAAAAACACAAAGTAAAAGAAACCCAAAAAAAATAAAAATTTAATGATCCAAACTTTAATCTTTATTAATAAAAATATTTGAAGCATCTAATATTTTATAAACCACATTTATTTCACAATTATAACCAATATAAAATTAGTATAAGTACAATCCTATTATATATTTTATATTAAAGATTTAATGTAAATACATTTTTTTATTATATATTTTATATTAAATATTAATAATTTTAATTTTTAATTTTTAATAAAATTTTATCTATATATAATTTTAAAAAATTAAAATAAATACTTATAAAAATAATCTTGAAGTGGTTTAAAACCGTAATCGAATTTTAAGAAAACTAAAAAGTTTAATTCAAAATACCCCTTCAATACTTAACAAGAAAATTATCATCATTTGATAAAATTGAAAGTTATATTATTTTCCAATTAAGAAAGGCAGGATGGTTCGGGTGTTTGAAGAGAAACTTTTATGGCCCGTGAATTGAGGTCCCCGAATTTTAACGGTAATTTTTGAATGTAGGAATTCCGACCCAATTTATCGATCTCCTCAAATATTGAGTTGCATTTTAACGGTAATATTTTCATCCATCCATTTATAAATATTTGTCGTCTTTACTTTTTCTATAAATTGTGGCCTTATATATGGATTTGATAGAATATATGTTGATATATGGATTTGATAGAATATATGTTGCATTAGGATAATGCCAATGGGAGTGTATAGTGAACTCGTTGATAGAACACTAAATATTTTGCTTTTAACAAGAATTTGTGTATATATATATTTTGTAAATTTTTATTTTTGTGAAGTTAAATAATTTATAGAGTTTATTAAAGATCAATTTTTATTGGGTAGGTTTTTGATATTTTAAAGAGATAAGGTTGTGATTATATTTCAAGTGATTTTGGTAGAATAGATATCTTATGATATTGTTATCAGGATTCAAGTGTGTAGTTTTATGAGTCAAACTTATTGATCTATGTTTCATGAGTAGTGGTTCACAAGAACTCATTTCTCATGATAGTGAACCCATATCATAATTTTACCTGCTGTGGAAAATACCTCCTACTTATCAGAATAAATATCTATCAATTCTTAACTCTAAGATGAAGGATGTCATTTCTTCGTACACATTGTGGTTCAAACTCTTGATTATAACAAGTCGCTAAAGCATTTTTAAGATGATTATCCTATTATAAAAGAATATTAATTTGTTATTTAAATATTAAAGTACGTGAGCAAAATAGTATAATGGTGAAAGTAGCATATCTATGCCATTTCTTATTAAGTTTGTGCTTACATTGATGTGAATGCTTTAATATAATAACATATCAACAAGTGACAAACTCTTGTATTAGGTTTGGCTCATGGTTGGATCCCTAAGTATCTTCATTTTACCTTATTGTGCTAATCCACATACATTCACTTCTTATTCATCCCTATTTCACCTCTGTTGACATTAATTTATAGATATTTATCTCAAGATCACCACTTTATCCCTAGAGATCACTTTTGTGTCACTCGAGAGTGACTTTAGCCAACCTTTAAGAGTGCAAGAATGATATTTAAATTCGGAGGCATCAAATTCAAATTCTAATTTCCCCACCCTTTCTATTAATTGTTATAAGTTGACTAAGCAGCATTTCATATGACATGTTGCTATTTCATGTTATATATAGACATCATTTACCACTCAAATACATCATGATGGAATTGAAGAATTATTGGAGCATTTACTTTCAAATTCAAGAGTATTGAAAGAATCAAATCTAGATCATCATCATATAAGACCATTTCCATGCTTGCAAATATTATTTTTTAATTTAGATATTTGTTTACATTTACACTCTAAAAACACAATTAACTTAATTTAAAGCTTTAAATTTATTTTATCTAACAATTATTTTCATTTTTAATTATAAGAAAATTCCACGTCACAAAAACAATAATTTGAAAATTTACAATATAATCACACATTATTTTTTAAAATACATATAATTTTATATAATGTTAATTAAAATAATATATGATTTAAAATCTTACGCTATATTTTATTTTTTAATATTTTCTTTTAAATTTTACTTTTGAAATTTAATAATTAAAAAAAACCTAATAATTAGTTACACAATTTTGTTTGACACTACCACTCACCAAAAATTTCTTAAATTTTGGTAAACAATACCTACTTCAAAATTCAGCAAACCTCTATAGAGAACCTTGATTTTAGAAGAGAAGTAATATACGTTCCTAAACTTACGAAGAAAAGAAATCTAACGACGTGCAAACAAAAAATACTGGTGAGAACTAATTTGCATTTAAAACCCATCTAATATTGGTCATAACCACTTTTTGTGCACATGGTTCATGATATATTATTTTACTATTAGACAATAATTATTTATTTTTATTTTTTTCACAAAAAGCCAATCAAAACATATATTGCAAGATATAGGTATGTGTCTTTAGGTGTGATATCACTTCATCCACAAGAATGGACTAAACAACAAGGATGTTCATCCAGATCAAATGGACATGAGAACAAACAACATGCCCTCACAACCATGGAAGGTAGGATATTTTGTCAACCACTAGGTACATGCTTATCTCTTTTACATTATAAATGACATTAGGAAATTATTTTGGCTCTTCTTGATGTCCCTTAGGGCCAAAGGGATCTTTCAAATAACCCCACTGAAACGTGTAAATAGTATAAATTCCCATTCTCATTAGTTTTCTCCCTTGTCAGGCGGGATGAATGTTTATTCACAAGGAACATGCGAGCATCCTCCTTTTGGACATGGTCTGACTGGCAGGTGTGAACATGGGGATTGAGTCAAATTGCCAGCCAGTCCAAAGTCATGGGTTTTTACATTCTTCACTTGAGATCCGAAGGCTGTAAGGTAGGGATTTTTATATTCAGTCTTACAGAAGACCGAGCTGGCATAAAAGGGAATTAGAAGTCCACTTTGGTATGAGGGACCTTAAAAGTCATCCTCTTGATCCCAGCTCACCAATGGCGATGGATATGACATTGGTAGAGAAGTGGGAATGCTTGTGGCATTGTGATAATGTTTTATGGCCTGCACCCACTTGTGGGAATGACCAAGAAGACCACCTTGAGCTTCAGCCTAAGCCTGAGCTTGAGCTTGAGCCTGAGCCTGAGCCCGAGTTGGCTGTTGCTTGTACCGGTAGCAGTGACGGTGGGGAAAAAAGTGGTGGGTATATGAAGAGCATGGAGGAAGAAAAAGAACAACATCATCATCAACAACAACAAGGGCAAAAGAAACAAGATCAGAGTTTGGGATTGTTCGAGAGAAGGCACAGAAGATCTGTGAGTGATGACATGAGATTGGAGTTGGACATGTCTAGGCTGTTCACCGCAAGGAAGGACAGTTCTAGCCCTCTTGACATCATAGAAAAGGCAGCTCTGCGGCCATCTATGACCAAGGTACGCGCTTTGCTCCTATACCCATTTACGAATCCATCCTCTTTTGCTCATTTTGACATACTCAGGTGGCTGAGTTATGTTTGGAGGGGACGTAATGGTACCTAATTCTGCTATTGATCTCGTCTTACACACAAATCCATCCTCTGTTAGGTGATTTTGTCAGCTATTGAGCCTCTGGAACAGATTATTGGAAATTATTTAGTTATGTTTGGAAGGGAGTTCAATAGCTTTTCCGTACGTTTGCTATTAAGTAATGTAGGCACTGGACAATCCATTGCTACAACCACTTGCACATCCATCCGCTAGAGGAGACTGTTTGAAATGCCTTTGTTCTATTTGGAGGACAGCTTAATGGTTTTGAAACGATTTCCTTCTGCTTGCCATTCCGTGATGTACACGATCTCTTCCTACGCTCCCTTAGAAGTTTATCCTCCGTTTGATAGCTTTTATTGGCCGTTGAATCCTAGAGGATACCATTTGAAATGATTTAGCTATGTTTGGAGCGTAAATTAATGGTTTTAAAATGGCTTCTAACACCCATTTGCAAATTCTTCCTCTGTTTGTTAGCTTTGTCGGTCATTGAGTCCATGTCTGAGATATTTGAAATGATACCGTTACGTTCGGAGGAAAGTTTAAAAGTTGGTTTCTTCTGGTTTAAACTGTTTATGTTTTTTGCTTGATGTTTTCATGTGATGCGAAGAGGAAAATGTGGAATTGGAGTGCTACTCCAATTCTACATTTTCCTCTTCTGATGATGATGATCACTGAGTGTGATTTGAAACGTTGAGTAAAAAAGTACACAGTTTGAACCAGAAGCTTGCACATATCTACCTAATGGACTGTGGAAACCTCATACCAACTAAGTTGGTTTCATTCTCATGTTTTTTTGGTAATGTTTTCCCTGGTTTGGTTGCATTGCTACTGCAAGGATACCATCCCAAGCTATGCAACTTAGACATGAATCTAAAAGCAGACTTTCAACAGGGTTGTGTTTCTGTGGTGAATTGACAGGGTTTCAAACCACTCTATGGGTTACCATTCTTGAGGTCTGTCTGTATAAATTTCTTGCAGAAGGATCAGTTTAAGCTGTGTGCAAGTCTCAAGCTATGAGGCACACCTACCCTAATGACGTGTGAATAGGAGGGACCAGGTCATGTGCAAGTTCTCTGGAGTAGATACCCTTAAGTATAATAGCCTAGGATGGACTGTCCACCAAACGACATGTGAATAAAGGAATGAGGTGTGTTTTAAGTCCTGGGGGATGAGGTGCACTCACCCAAATGGCATACATGACACACCTGCGAGTAACAAAGACAAGGCTATCTGCAAATTGCTTTTGCAGTGTAGATACCCCTCAGCATATTAGCTTAAATACTATGCAATAGTGTCACCTCTCAGCATATTAGCCTAAATACTATGCAATAGTGTCACCTCTCAGCATTGCAGCCTCTCCTTCATGATATTGGGGCACCTGCTGGCATAGTAAACTGAAGGTTTTATTTTTTTGCAAGTAAGTTGCAAGTCCTTGTTGGCAATAGTCCTTGCTCTCTAGATTTAACATGGTAACAGTAGGCCAAACTTGGCTGAGTAAGATTTTGATATTAAGAAAAGTACAGTAACAAGGACTTGCAAAAAATTAAGTGGTTTCTATAGCCAGAAATTAATAAGAGAGCAAGAAAGGAAGGAGGAAATTCTATTAATGATTATAAACTTGCTCTCTTGATTTACTATACCATTTAATAGGTATATATAGATATATATAGAGAGAGAAAATGAGTTTCTATAGCCAGAAATTAATAAGAGAGCAAGAAAGGAAAGTAGGAAATTCTATTGATGATTATAAACTTGTTCTCTTGATTTAAATGGTATATATATATAGCGAGAGAGGGAGGGGGGAGAGAGTTTCTATACCCAGAAATTAATTAGAGAGCAAGAAAGGAAAGTAGGAAATTCTATTAATGATTATAAACTTGCTCTCTTGATTTACTGTACCATTTAATAGGTATATATATAGAGAGAGAAGGGGTATGCATGCTGAAAGATAACCAAAGAGGATAGACAAGACCCCTTAGTAAACTTGTAATAAACACATCAGCATGATATAGAAACCAGATTCAGTTGCTAGAAACAATAGTAAACTAAGCTGCTGGTATATCTTGTATAAATACATTAATTTTGATTCAGATTTTAGCGGTAACTGCTGTGAATCAGAAAATAAAGTAATTTGACATTTCAATTTCCATATCTATAATTTCAATTCTAGCACTTTTCTATTGTAACTGAATGCACTTGAGTCTCATTGACTGGATTTGGTCATTTTTGGACATTAATAGAATTTCCTACTTTCCTTTCTTGCTCTCTTATTAATTTTTGGCTACAGAAACCATTTAAGTTTTTGCAAGTCCTTGTTATTGTACTCTAGAATATTGGGATATAATAGTTTTTCGATTTTGATTTTCAGGAAGCCCAACATATCAAGGATCTCAAAGTAGCAAAGTTGGCGACTATTGCATCTGGGAAGGAATTTAAGGAACCTTCACAAGCTAAAATGGTTCCAAAAATTCAGCAAACAGCTCCACGGCATAAAGAGCGAAAAAGGGCAACAAAAAGTTTGACAGATCTAGAATTTGATGAGGTTAAAGGATTTTCTGAACTTGGTTTTACATTTACTGAGGAAGACTTAACCCCTCGAGTAGTCCAGGTGCTTCCTGGATTGCAGCGATTAGGTAAGCAGGGGGCAGCCTGTGAGTCTTACGATAAAGTAAGCAGGCCTTATCCTTCAGAGGATTGGTTGATGCGTAGACCAGATCCACCAGTACGAAAGTTGCAAATGCCCGCTTTGCGTATGCAAGGAGTGGATATGAAGGAAAATTTGAAGTTTTGGGCTCATGCTGTAGCCTCTACAGTGAAAATGGAATGCTAGTAAGACATCTGAGGAATATAAATAATCTAAACTGAAAAGTAACTTTGTTCCCACAGGTGGGGTCTCATATGCCTAAGAGGTATGCTGGCTAGGCTGTGAACTTAAAAATGACCTCTGCCTTTATATGTTAATCTAATTTGGTTTGCATATGTGCTTGGGGTTGAAAAGGGGTGCATTCTATTTGGAATCCAGTGTGGTTGCAAACATTGGCTACACTAATTCAGCCTGTGAAGTTTGGTTTCCTATAGGACACCATGCAGAGGTACCGGACATCTTGACAATCCATGCAACATTCAGCAACAGCATGTGACTAAACCTAATTTGTACTCTGAAATGGGAATTTTGATTTACCATCTGCTACTGCGTGCCAAGAAGCAGTTTTTTGAAAGAATGTAACAATTGTTTTCTATTGTATTCAATAAAACCCGGATTCTTTTTCTGTTGTGTGGTATGTGCAAGCAAGTGTTACACTCCTAAATCACATGCTCAGCAAGTCAATGTGATCAAAAGCACGGCATGACTATACTTTTTTGTGTTCACAGAGTTTGATTGTTTTTTAAGCATATCTTATTTGATTGTTAAAGCTATTCAGTTTAACATTATCAAAATTTTAGCCATGTGAGCTAAGGGCTCACTGATTGAACTTGACATCTTTCCTATCATCTGTGCAACATATTTTTGTTGTACTCCCAAAACGAGCAGAATCATTTATTGGAGAAGCAAAGGTTCACTGATAAGTTTTAAAGATCTACTTGGGCATCTCATTTTAATTGCCTTTTGCATAGCCTTAAGACACTAGAATCTTGACTAGAAGATTAGTATCGTAACTTTGCAAGCTTACAGAAAGCTCAGGTTGTTTGAAATTGAACATATTTCAATGCACGTTGGATGTGGGTTAAGATGGAGTTGTACTGGTCACAGGTTACTAGCACCAGGTCTATATTCTAACTACTCTACAAAGTATGTACTACAACAGAATTAAATTCAGAATTAGACTTGGTTAAAAGCAAGGGGTTGAAATTGCATTAGTTTCTATGTTGACATGGTTGTAGGTAAAACCAGGTTGGCTGTTTTGAGTGTATGGTGTTCTGGATTACTTTCTCTTAAAATTTGTTAGGATATATTAACATAGTTGAGTCAACCGAGATTTAACATGGTGACACTAGGCCAAACTTGGTTGACTAAGATTTTTGATAGTAAGAAATGGAATGACATGCAATTAAGATCGTCTCTATAATTTTCAGTAAAATTATTATATTTTAAGTACAAATTGGAAACAAGTAGTAAGAGCAAGAAAATATAATTAGTACTAGTAACAGCACCTAAAGGTGGTACTGCATGGCTGAGAGACACATATATAAATAGCTATGTTGGCCAAGCATTCCACCATTTCTTTTGACAGTCATTTCATGCAGTGTTTGGCTGACATAAGTATTTATATTTGTTAATGATATCGAGTTTCCACAATCCATATTGATTAATGTTGCACATCTTTCTGGATTAGATTGCGTGAGAGTTTTTTGCATCAACGTTTCAGATCACACTCGATGATCCATCATCAGGATGAGAGCATCAGGATCACACTTTTATCCTTGAGCTCTTTCATCCTGATGGTGGATCACGGAGTGTGATCTGAAACATTGATGCAAAAAACTCTCACACAATTTAATCCAGAAACATGTTCAACATTAATTTATATTTGTGCCTATTGACCATTCAATAGCACATTTAGATGCTTAAAAAAAATTATTATAAAAATAAGTGACTTTGAAGGTCCTATAATTTATCAATATTGACAATTGTTTCCAAAGTTACCCAGCATTGATACATTTACAATTAAGTTATTAACCACAAGAAGGGCAATTTCATAATTTTCTTATTTTTTATTGAATCATTTTTGCATTAGAGTATAATCACTCAAAAAGTGTAAAAGATATCCAGCTGGTTAAGGTCATGCAACTATAGTAGAGTTTCCATAAAATGAGACCTATAATGTAGGAAGTTCGAGTATAAATGCAGATCAAAATCCAATTATAGCCTGTTATGCTGCTGCATTAAAAACTTGTAAACTACAAACATCATATAAATAACAACCGCAAGCTTGAGATAGAGCCCAAAAAGCATGATACTGAAGCTATTGGTGTTGTTTATTACTGGAAACATGAAAAATCGCTAGATTGAAAGTATGAATGTGTCCTATCACAGTATGGCTTTCTAACGTCTTCATGACTAATATTTGCAACTTCGCTTCCTGAACATTGAAGCTCCTTCAGCAGCTCACTACCATAGGGTTGTACTAATTTAATGTCATCAAGGTAGAAGGGGCATTTAGTTACTCCTAGTCTTCCCTTGGACAACTTCGGACATGTATATTGAATTATTAAATTGAAGTACAGAACAAATTACTGTTTCTAGATGACTTCTTGTCTCCTACTTGTCCCAAAGCTTGAAAAAATTCAGGTCCACTTTACCGGCCTTTCTAAGCATTAAATCCCTTGATTAGAGGCTTACTTAGCTAACAAAAGTTCTCTAATATCAACACTCAAGTGTGGAGATTTTGTGTGTTAAGAGTTGAGTCTGATAGGCCTTTTGTTATCTCTACCTCCATAGAGGCTAATTGTTCTTCATTTAATTCAATGTCTGTTGCTTTGCCCCAGAGTACAGCATACAGGTCTCCAACAATTAGAATTGCACCACCCACACTGCATTTTTGGAAGAATTCGTTACATATTCATGATATTTGGAACTACTGAACAAGCAAGGTCTATTTGTTAAAAAAACCCTTTGCATGGGTGGAATGAATGGACTTTGAGATTTGTTACAAGCTAACATTCTTGCATGAATTTTCTCGTGAAGAATGATGGTAGCCATGGCTGCTACAATCACTGTCAACAATGTAGTGAACATTGCCATAAACACAGATCCCCTTTTGTAAATATTCCATGTCTGAGCACAAAAAACAATCCCTGAACACACAATTCCCTACCCATTTTTAGGGTATCAGAATGGTTAGTCAGGATGAAGGTGTAAGACATGCAGGGGAAAAGTTATTCTGAATGTCTTGATACTAATTCTTGATACTAATCCAAGCAGGCCACATCAGAGGATCAAAACCATAAATATAGACAATCAGTTCCACTCCCAAATTTGTCGTCCATCTGGTGCCGATAGTTGCATGTACACAACTAATCAACCAATAATGACTGCAAGTCACAAGCAGAAGAGTAACCAAGATTCATAATTGGTCTCAATGAGTTTACCCGTCTACACGACCCACTGCTAGCAGATAGAGAACTCTACACCATATAGCCACTTACTAAGCAATTTGCCATTGAACCACAAAATGACGTCCAAATCCTTAATTCTAAAGTGATGTTTAGAAAATACAAACCACATATTTTATTGCAGTTCATATAAAACTCTAGCAGTTGGATATGCTTACAAAAGAATTACCAAGATTGAAGCTTACAAAAGAATTACCAAGATTGAAATTATTTTTCTCTGCAGCCTCAAAACAATTATAGTTACAAGTTACAACAATCATAACAATTTAGAGCTACAATTTGTTCATAATTTTGCAGCTACATAGTAGATAGTGACTGATTGAATCTGGGATAGAGCAGTAAAGATGCATTGGTATTTCAAGAAGAGAAGGAACTTTATGTACTTCCAGATTGTGCTAAAAGAAATCAAAATAATCAGTTTTCAATTCTTTTTTGAACAACCAATAAAGTTGAACATCAGTTATCTGCCTGAATCAAATTCCACACCAATGAAAACTGTCTGTTGTAAACAGAAACATCCACAAGCATACAGGTTTGCTTTAAAAAGGAAACCAAGTTAATAAGGCTTCATTTCACGTGGTGATTAACCTCATTTAACAAAAAGTATAATATTATATGCCATTACAATCCCAAGTTACAACCTTACCTATACATTTACACGAAGAACCAAAAATCATGGTGCTCCCATTTAGCATGCAAACTTAAATTTTCTTATCAGGTGCTGCTGAGAAACTAGTTCTATGCACTTTTTGTAGATGTCAGACTTCTTGAGATAATCCTCAAAACAATTCAGAGGAGAATAAAAAATAATTTCAGCACATGTAGAATGGCATGTGATGGGAAGCAAATTCAGCATACCCTTGAAAACCTCTTCCCAAGTATTCCTTGCTCTGCATTTAAGGGGATGATTATGTTTTCTGCAGGTTGCTTGGAACCACTTAGAGCAAAAGCATACAAGTGCTAGCCCTTTCATGGAACTGCAGCCTAGGAGTGAAAATGCTTGGACAAATTTAATTGAATGAACTACTAAGTCAGCCATCTGCAAAATATTTTGCAATTTTTACAATTGAGATTTAAAATTAATGATCCAATCTAAAGTGTTTCTAGATTGATCTGACCATACAAAGAAACTTAAATTGATCGGTAAGAGCACCACAGATTGAATAGAAAGAATGGTGATTAAGATAATGATCTAAACATAATGATAACTATCAAATTTATTTATCACCAGCTCTCTATACTGTCATTCTCGAGTATGTGCAAGCTGAGATCCAATTTGCTATGGCACGATTCTTTTGATGGATCTGGCAATATCTTTAAATCTACCCTTGTATGTGTACAGAGTTTCTTTGAACCATGTGATGTTGATTTCCATTGAGGGCGTCAAAAACTGACTGCAGGGTTCTGCTTTGTTGGAAATGGTGCTGTTATAATGCTAATACTGGATTTGCCCAGTCTGGTGCTATGATTCGTCTGTTATGTTCTCCGACATATGAATACCTTTAGCATAGGCATTTGGCCTTAATGGCACATTTTCTATCCCTTCTAATGACCTTCACATCCTTGAATATCAACTTCTCTAAACCCCCGTCTCTGCACAGCATAACATAGCTCATGGCTTAGTTATGAAATCCAGATTAGTTATCAGTTTTTCTATTAGTACTAGAGTTTTATAGGCCAAGTTATCCAAACCCAAATGAATTAGAGGATAAATTGCATTTTCTTTTTATTTTGTCCACGTCTTTCTCTTTGCATAAAACTCAAATTCAGAATGAATTTCGTTTAGCAGTGTTGATGTTGGGTGTGGGTTTTCTGAAACCAACAGCTGAGAATTTAAATTGTTCGACATTTGGTGGGTGTGGATTTCTGGAATGAAGAGTATACAATATTTGTCTGAAACCCATTATCAGGGTAACGATGAAGTGTATGAAGAATTTAAGATTTTTCCAGTCTCTGCAGAACGCATTATCCGGGGAAGAATGGAGTATAGAATTTAAGAAGTTGTTTTCCCTCTATGCAGAAAGCAATTATCTGGGTAAGAATAAAGTCTGAAGAATTTAACTCTCTGTACACAATCCACCGCCAGGCACCGAATTGATTCCAAAAAACCCAATAAGGTACACACAGAGCGAACATCCAAGCAAAAAGTATCGATGGCACTTGGCTCTTGACATAGTTGAGTCATAAAATCGTTACCAATATTTCTAATGTTACCAATAACATATCTGTCTCCCAAGTCCCAACTAAAGTGGAAAAATAAAATTGATGGTTAACAGCATTAGATTTTCACAGTTCAGTGGATCCATCATCTGGAAAGTGCGGGCAAAAATTAATGATTGCAAAACTCATATCATCAGATAAGTCCACCAAAATGCAGATCAACATGCGGACCGCGCACTCTTTCTTTCAGGAGATTCGGCATGGCTAAACAAAATTTTATAGCAAAACCAAGAACAGATTCTCACGAGCCATACACTTGTCAATGATAAGAACGGTGGGAGCAACACTTCTCTGTCCATGCAAACTATTATCCCGACGATGGATCACAGAATGTAATCTGAAATGTTGATTCAAAAACTAATACATAGTTTAATCCAGAAGCAGCAAACTCTCATTGATATGGACTCTGGAAATCTAATGTCTTTATTATTTAATACCAGTTACAAACTATATAATATCAAACCAGAAGATAACTATATGAACACAAATGGATTTTAATTGAACACATCAATATTTTTGTATCACATTATTTCTCGGCAAATTAAAAAAAAATCTTTTAGACAATTAAAATTCACTTAATAATATTTTATTCATCAAATATTTAAATATATTTATCACTTGGTTGAACTTGATAGGGCTGTTTAATGCCCTTGCTTTGTAACTCTTTCTTGTTTTAATTAAGTTTTTACCCCTCCTTGATGTTTAAATTTTTATCATCAATTTTTGGGATCAAACTTCATAATCCATCATCGGGTGAGATAGCCAGAGAAGAGAGAAATGAAGAGATAGTAGCACACCATAAACTATAAATAGATGCTCCCCTTTCTTTGCCTTTTTGGATTCATCTATTTAGAGTTTATGGTCTCTACTATCTCTTCGTTTATGGGAACATCTATTTAGAGTTTATGGTCTGCTACTACTTCTTCATTTCTCTCTTCTTTGGCTATCTCAACTTGATGATAAATCATGATGTTTGATTCAAAATATTGATAAAAATTTCACATAGTTAAATTGAGAAATCCATGATAAGTTGTTATTATGGACTATGGAAACTTCATGCTTGTAACTTAAATGTAACACTAGATGGTGTATAGGTAATTTTTTTTATAAATTTGTTTGTCAAGCATTGCATTTATTTTTTCTTAAAACCATTTTATTCAATATTTGATTGTAAATATTTGTGTCCATTGACCATTCATAACATCTTAAATATTTCATTGTAAATATTTCTTGGGTAGCCACCCATAAATGGAGTAAGTCTAGGCCAATGGTAAATGTGTTGATAATGAAAATTAGCTAGAAAAGAAGGAAAAGAGGAAAATAAATGGCTTTGAGGTTTCCACCCTTAGCTTTTTGGTAGTTTCCACCCTTAGGTTTTTGGTAGTTGCCACACTAGTTATTATTGATTGCCATCCAAGCTAGAAATTCAAAACTAGAAAAATGGCTTTTAGATTGTTTGCTTTGCTATTTGATGGTTGCCACCCTATACATTAATGACTACCACCTAATTTAAAAAATGAAAACTCAATAATGGCTTTGAGGTTGCCGCTCTAAGCTATTTGACAATTGCCACACTAACCATTAATGATTGCCACCCAAATGTGAAAGTGGAAACTAGTTAACAACTTTTAGGTTTCCCCTTGGCTATTTGGTGGTTTCCACCACCAAAATTGGAAACTTGAAACTCAATAATGGATTTGAGGTTTCCACCTTTGGCTACTTGATGGTTGGCACTATGTTTGTTAATGATTTCCACCAAAATTGGAAAAGAAAACTAGATATTATTAATGCCATCAATGATTATAAGGTAACCACCTAATTAGATAAGAGGCTTGGTGAAGTCCAAAGTGATAGGAAAATCTTAGTCATCATTATGGTTAAAGATCAAGGATTGGAATGTGGTGATAGTTAAGACTAGGAATGTAATTGTGGTCAAAGATGAATGAATGAGTGAGAGCAAGAGATGCAGGATACATGCTTGCTCTTAATTTGATGGAAAAGAACAAAAACGATGAGACAATAAAATTAAGGAAGATGGTTAAGGAATGATAAGGAATTTTAATGAGATAAGAGGGAATATATTGAAGGAGAATGTTTAGGTCATATCCCCAAGTGATGAAAGATTTGAGATCGTAAGGGAAACAAGGATCATATGCACTTAAGTGATTGAAGAGAAAGGTTGAAAGTGAAGTTAATTCCCCTATGAGTGGTGAAAAGATACATTAAAGGTGAATGAGATGGCTAAATAATGAAGTGATATCAAAGAGGAGACGGATTCTAACGACATGCCCCCAAGAAAAGGGGGAGAAGAAAATAGATTCTCCCAAGGGAAGAAGGAAGATGACCAAATAAATAGAACACACATAAAGATAAGGATAAGGAACAATCATAATGATTAAATGAGAAAACATAATAATGAAATCAAATGAATAAATGATTGAAACTACAACAATATATGCAAATATAACTACTCCTAATAATGGTATATAATAGTAATGCTTGTTGGAGAATGCCAAGGTCAGAGAGCTCAAATTGATAACCTTCCACAAGTTAAATGATAAACACGATATGATATCTATCAATATAATATGAAGAGTGTATAAAATACAATGTGAGCCTTGCTTATATAGGCAAGGTAGATGAGGTAGGAAGGTAGGATTGAACAACTGGCTGACCATCCAAATGCCAAACACTTGTAAGTTCACTTGACAAGTGTTTGAGAAAGTGGCAAGTATGCAAGATATAAGTGTCTAAAGTGATAATGACATATGTATCAATGTTATAAAGTGAGATAAAAGCATAAGAAACCTAAGTAAACGTAAGCTATGAGTGTGAATAGGTCAATCCTAGAAAGGTGATTAACTAACTAGGTGGATAAAGACACTATTTACACTAACACCCCCCCTTAAGTACAACTTAGGGACTAATGTATGCAAGATGATGAGTCTCGACTACTAGGCCATTATAGGTACTCATGTACAAATTTCTCACAAAGTGGAGAAAGGAAGAAAACCCAGTGGGAAATAAAAGTCCTCTCCAAAAGAGAAATGATGCAAATGTACAAGTGAAGAAGATAAGTGATAGATGGAGAACTCAACATGACCCCCCAAGGACTAATTCTAACACAATGTACAATGAATATTCCCCCCATAACAGAGAAAAGAGTGAAGGTCTATGTGACCCCCCAGAAAATGTGAAGTAATGAACTCAATGTGAGGAAAGTCTTTCTTTCTCCCAAAAATTGAAGGAGAAGAGAAACCATACAATCTCCCCTCAAGATGATGCTTGCAGTACTGGTAGATGCTTGACACTAGATGCTAAAGATGATCCACAAATGTTGAACAACATTTCTCCCCTTGGAAAGAAACAACACCACAAATGTGTGCAATATGACCTTCCATTCCGAATAGGAATATGTAGGAAGTAAGATGAATGTCTCTAAATTCTGTACATGATCCAAAGAATTAAATGATGCAAATGATGCTTAAAGATCTCCAAGCCAATGCTGATGTGTGACAGATGCTGATAAGATGGATCAAGTGCCATATAAGATTCACGAATAAAGATCATGGAAGTATGGGACAACTAGACCAATGTGAATCTAGTACTACTATAGATGTTTCCAACATAGATGATGACTGAGTTGGATAGGTTAACTCATGAACATCTGCACAATTTGTCAAAAATAAAAGCTGATGTAGGCAAGGAAAGAGTAATATCTAAAGATGTCAAGGATGATGCAACTTCATCGAAGCTTACATCATAGAGGAGATGAATGTCCTCAATAGTGTCATCCAAATCAACAAGGTGGGGTTCTACAAACAAATATGTGATGTCTGATAGATATGCATCCCAATGTGGCGGATCTGGAACAACAATAGCAATGTTCTGATGCAAAGAATCATGAGAACTCATGAATGAATCAACACCATATTTAGATGTAGCAACAAGTGTTTCAGATTTTACAATCCTGAAATGGAGTTGGATGAGTGAATGTGAGGTATGATGAAAAAACTCATCCACATTTTGATTGTTTTTGATAAGGTAAGCAACATTTACAGGGTGTTGTACCCTTTACACAGAGGGCTCTCGGGGCCAAAAAGGAGATAGTTCAAAACATGATGAACTAGAAAGAGCTACAACCAAAAGCCACAAGGCTCAACAGAACAGGCCAGACAGGCCACACACAGAACAATACCAAAACACGAACAACTGAAAGTCAGCAAGTCGGAAGAGGTACTGGGACTAGACCCACATTTTGATTGTTGCCACAATATGTGCACTTTATTTTGCATTTTTTTTGACATGGTCTTATTAAACAAAATATGAATGTGAAATACAAGTGTATCTCCCCAGAATGATTAGCATAGGCCCCCCTAGAATAATGTGCAAGAGAATTACAACTTGTGTGAAGATTGGATGCCAAATCGACTTTTATAATGCATACTGATTTTTACAAAATGGTCTATCCAAATCTAAAATATAAAAGAAAATATGAATTCTTTGTAAAATTCTAATATGTGTAAAAAAAAAGTTTACAAAATTTTGATAACCAGGGTGAAAGTTATGCCTCGTCAAAATTTTCTTATAATGATGACTTTAGAAGCTAAAAAATAATTTATAACAACACAATATCTAAAACATCTCAACTCTACTTTATTTGGCATGAAAAGAGCTTTCCATTGACTATTTACATTCAGAAAACGAACTCCGCATTTGCAAGTTATCGCAAAACAAAAGTCCTCCTTTTGCAAGCACTTTAACGGTTTATAATGGTTTGTTCAACCTACTCACCATTTGATGGTTAACCCTGGCAACTAGTGGTTATAATAATTGCAATAGAAATATTCAATGTTACATTAAATATCAGATACAACAATAAATGTTAGTAGTATCCTAACGTTACCTGGAACTACGTTAATAGTTCGCGCCAAGTGGAAGGATGTTGACTGATGCTTGTGAAGATGTGGTCACTGCCAGAGTGTGGAGGGTGGCGTTGGGAGACAAAATGTGCAGAGATTTGCATATGGGGCTGTTGGAGAGGCC
>VDFB02092322.1:0-14382 GCA_007258455.2 Sequoia sempervirens | reverse complement strand
CAAATTGCAAGTAAATGGATGCAAAAGACACCTAAGATGAAGGCGCCTAGACTCATGACACAAAACAGACCCAAACTAATGATATTTATTTTCTGCTCACTCTCCAAGCAAGGTACAATGGTACGGCCCCTAGAGGAGGGCGATTTTCTCTTAAAAATTCAATACTTCATTAAAAATCATGAAACTTCACAATAAGTGGCGCCCAGCCATGACTAAAGTAAATATGCAATACCCACAAAGAAATCTCTTTGTATTTTTGGATTATGAGTAAAAAGAGCTTACAGCTATAAGGCAACAACAACTTGAAAACATGACAAAATGCTTGAATAACACTACCAAAACACAATATACTCAACTACAATGCAAACTATCAAATTACCAGCTAACCTCTCAACTAGTTGCTATCTTTCAAGCAAGAAGATGAGCCAATGCTAGGAGGTGTGCTTTCCTCGAAGCGAGTGCCTGAAATCAATCCAGCAGCATAACGGTGTAGTAGACAGAAGATGGCAAATGAAGAGCTGAGGCCTGATTAAATAGAAGTGAGAGAAACATCTAGAAGCTTCCAGAGGGCGCCCCAAAACCCTAATTTCAAATTCCACTTTTCCCTCCAAAAGATGGCGTCCTTTTTCCTCCATGAAATATTTCACTTTTTTAAAATAAACTTCATCTCTCAAAAGGGCGTCCCATTTAATAGTCACAAAATTTGACATTAAAATATAATTAATCTCCTTATGACGCCTTGACCCTCAAAGTCCCCTTTTTAAAAACAACTTAAAGTTGTACTGCTAGGCAAGGGGGTATAATATTAAAATAATAATATTATAATGAAAATACTTTATCTCAACACCACCAAAATGCTTCAGGCTAAGAACTGCCTAAACAATCAAGTAAGCAGTTTCTCCAACTAACTGGAATCCTAAATCCATTCCATCGCTGTAAATAGAATTTACTAAAAATAGTAAATTCGTTGCCCGGAATGCTAAATCAATACACCATCAAGCAAGCTCTCTCAAAACCCAAAGAACTGCTAAATGTAAACCCAAACTCCAAGCAAGCAACAACCACTCAAAACTAGGGAAACCCTAATTTCACTATCCGCGACAAAATTCTACGGGTTCCTGAATAGGCCAACTGGCCAATGTAAACGGTCATACTGAAGGGACATTATGTTCATTTTCCCTAAGATTGCTTGCCTCAAGCACGCAAGTCCGATGTCGAGATTTCATCCTCCCAAGTAGCATCCTCCAATGGTAAATTCTTCCACTTTACCAAATACTCTTTGATTGTCCTCCTCCTCAAGGAACGCTCTCTGAAATCAATAATCTGTTCTGGAACCAAAGTCAACTGCCCTTCTTCATCCAAAGGAGGTAACTGTGATGAAGCCACAACGTTGTGTCCAAGTGCCTTTTTGAGGCGAGACACATGGAAGACATTGTGGACCTTACTACTCAAAGGTAGTTCCAACTCATAGGCCACCGCTCCAACCTTCCTAACAACTTTGAATGGTCCATAGAAGCGTGGTTTCAGCTTCTCAGCTCCACTCTTCTTAAGTGTAGACTGTCTGTAGGGCTGAAGCCGAAGATATACCATGTCACCAACCTCAAATGAGCGCTCAACACGCTGTTGATCAGCGTACATCTTTTGCTGATTTTGTGCCATTTGAAGGTTGTCCTTCAAGGATTTCAAAACATCTTGGCTCTGCTGCAACCAATCCTTGGCTTGAGGAGCTTTGCTATCGCCAAACACCAAATCAGCAAAGCTTGGAGCCTCGTAACCATAGAGGGCCATGAATGGAGACATCTTTATTGACATGTGGAAAGATGAATTGTAGCAATATTCTCCCAAGTGGAGCCATTTTACCCATGCTCTTTGCTGTTCCGAGACATAATTTCTGAGATAGCCCTCCAACCACTTGTTCACAATCTCAGTTTGACCATCCGTTTGTGGGTGATAGCTAGTGCTTGGAGTAAGCACCGTACCACTCATTCTAAAAATTTCCTGCCAAAAGGTGCTTAGGAACTTGCTGTCCCTATCACTCACAATATTTTTAGGCAACCCATGCAATCTAAACACTTCATGGAAGAACAAATCTGCAACTTGAGCTGATGTAAATGTGCTAGTGATGGCAAAGAAATGAGCGAATTTGGTCAATCTGTCCACTACAACATAAATACAGTCTTTGCCTTGGGCCCTAGGCAACCCGGTGATGAAATCCATAGAGATACTCTCCCATTTTTGACTTGGAATGGGAAGTGGCTGCAGTAGACCAGCTGGAAGAGAGTGCTCATTTTTATTCATTTGACAAGTACTACACTCCTTGATGTGACGCTGAACATCATCTTTCAACCCCTTCCAAGAGAATCTCTCTCGAATCTGCTTGTATGTCTTGAAGTACCCTTGATGACCAGCAAGTGGACTGTCATGGAAAGTCACCAAAATCTTCTTCTTAAGTTTAGAATCAGCCACCAAGAAGATTCTTCCCTTGTAGTGGATCAACCCATCAACTACCTTGTACCTTTCATCATGAAAAGTACCTTCAATAACGCTGGTT
Organism: Sequoia sempervirens; assembly: GCA_007258455.2. NCBI lineage: Eukaryota > Viridiplantae > Streptophyta > Pinopsida > Cupressales > Cupressaceae > Sequoia > Sequoia sempervirens. The sequence continues at coordinate 11,831 of VDFB02092322.1, read as the reverse complement.
GCAAACTGATTTTTGGCATAATCAGCAAGCAACAACTCCTTCCAATCAGCATTAAGCTCACACAATGAGCTCAAGTGAGGCCTTCTAGACAAAGCATCAGCCACAACGTTATTCTTCCCTTTGACATACTCAATGTCAAAATCGTAAGCTTGTAGCTTACTCACCCACTTCTGCTGTCTCTCATTCAAGTCCTTCTGATGCATAAAGTGCTTGAGACTGTTGTGATCAGTCTTGACCACGAATTTACTTCCCACCAGATATTGTCTGAACTTGGCTAATGCATGCATGATTGCAAGCATTTCTTTGTCGTAGATAGAGTAGGTCCTTTCAATCCCTCTTAATTTTCTGCTTTCAAATACAATTGGATGCTTCTCTTGCATCAAAACAGCCCCAATACCTTCCCCTGATGCATCACACTGTAACTCGAAGGGTTTGGAGAAATCTGGTATGGCCAATACTGGGCAAGAACTCATGATTTTCTTGAACTTATCAAACACACTCTGAGCTTTTTCTGACCACATGAAAGCCCCCTTTTTAGTGAGGTCAGTAAGAGGAGCAGCACTTTGAGAATACCCCTTTACAAACCTTCTGTAGAAACCACAAAGACCCAAGAATCCCTTCAAATGAGTCAAATTTTCTGGAGGTGGCCAATCTACTATAGCCTTGATCTTTTCTGGATCAACCTTCACCCCTTCAGCGCTGATTATATGGCCAAGGTAGAGCAGCTCCTTCATTCCAAATTCACATTTGGACTCTTTTGCAAACAAACTTTCTGATTCAAGAATGCTAAGCACTTCCTCCAAGTGCTTGAGGTGTTCTTCCCACGTCTTGCTGAAGATGAGAATATCATCAAAGAAAATTAACACAAATTTCCTCAACTGCTTCTGGAAGACTCTGTTCATGCAAGACTGGAAAGTGGCTGGAGCATTAGTCAAGCCAAAGGGCATGACTAGGAACTCAAAATGACCATAGTGGCATCTGAATGCCGTCTTCTCAACATCTGAGCCCCTCATCCGGATTTGATAGTAACCCGATCTCAAATCAATTTTGGAGAAGAATTTAGCACCATGTAGCTCATCAATGAGCTCATCGATCCGAGGAATAGGATACCGATTTTTTATTGTGCTTTGATTCAAGGCACGATAATCCACACACATGCGGATGGTGCCGTCCTTCTTCTTCACAAGAACTACAGCTGAAGCAAAAGGACTCTTGCTAGGGCGAATGAAGCCCATCTCCAGGAGTTCTCTTATGTTCTTCTCAATTTCATCCTTCTGCTTCTTAGGATATCTATACGGTGTTGTGATGACTGGTTTGGCCCCTTCCTTAAGTTCAATAACATGCTCAGCACCCCTTTCTGGTGGTGGCCCAGGTGGTAGATCAGCAAACACCTTACTCCTTTTGGTGAGTATAGATTGAATATCAGGAGGATATTCCCTCTTGGTCTCAACTGGACTAGCAGGAAGAACCATGCATTCCGCAGCCCACTCCACTTGGTCATGTCTAATCAGCCTTTCCATCCTTTTGAAAGAAACTATACGAGGACCACCATTAGACATTCCTCTCAAAACAACTCTCTTGCCATCAGATTGGAACTTGAGCTCCATTGTTTGTAGGTTGAGAGAGATTTCACCCAGTGAACGTAACCATTGTATGCCCAAAACTGCATCTGTGTCACCAATAGTAACCACATAGAAGTCATCTTTGACTTCATAGTTTCCCAACTGCAAGGACATGTTAGGAACTCTTCGTGTGCAGGAAATGTGAAACCCATCAGCCACCATGACTTTGAAGCCTTCAAATTCTTCAGTTTTGAGACCTCTCTTTGCAACCACACCTTCATCAATGAAGTTATGCGTTGCACCAGTATCAATTAATGCAACAATACGATGGCCTCCAACTCCACCACGAACCTTGAAAGATTCGTTCTTTTGGAAACTAGAGAGTTGGGCAATAGGGCCCCCAACTCCTTGTTCATGATCGGACTCTTCTGTGGCTCTTTCATCCTCGCTGTCCCCAAAATAAGACTGCTGATCAGACATATCAGATGCTGATTCATAATCAGAATAGGTCCCCATTTGATTATAACGCCCTCTTCCAGGACATCTATGGCCTTTAGTCCAAGGCTCTAAACATGTGTAACACTTGCCCTCCTTTCTGAGCTGTTCACGTTGCTCTTCAGTCAACTTAGGTGGGAACTTCTTGTGCTGATTAGAAGAATGTCTCTTATCCTTATCCCTCTTATGGCCAAAAGGCTTAGGCAGAAATTTAGGCCTAGGGGCTGATAACTCCATACTACGAGCCTTCTTGATTGCCTCATCAAGACTTGGTGGATCGAAAGCCTTAACCCACCCTTTCAAGGGTTCAACCAAACCTTCAGAAAACAAAACAACCAATCTTCTTTCGGTGATGTTGGGCACCATCACGGAAAGCCTCTGGAAATCAGCAATGTAAGAATCCAAGGAGCCATGCTGTTTGAGTTGTGCAAGCTCGCGAAATCTTACTTCAGGATCCTTAGTGTCGAACCTTTCAATCAGCTTGTTGGTGAATTCTCCATAGGTTTGAATAAGGTTATGGCCAAGAGTGACCAAACCATGGTACCACCACTCATGGGCAGCTCCCTCCAAATGAAGTGTTGCAAACTTGATGGCATCTTCTTCTGGCATGGGACGAAGTGAAAGGTAGTTGTCTAACTTCTGAACCCATGATCTTGCTGAACACTGTATCACTTCCATCGAAGTGAGCCAATGTTACCTTTCCTAAGGCTTGATGAAAATCTGTTCTAGGAGCCATATAAGCTCGGTTATCAACTCTTCCTCCGTGTCTTCTGTTTCTCTGATTCAAGAATTGATCAAAGGACCATTGGTTCCTAAGATCAGGTGGTAGGGTAGAGTACTCCATGTAGGCTTGCCTAGCATCATCTACCAAAGGGACGGTAGCTTCAACTTGTTGTTCTTCCCTTGGAGTGAATGTAGGAAAGAGCGGTCTAGAGGCTGATCCGCTAGAGATGGTATCATGCTGTCCAATAGTTCTGCTGCCTCCATTACCATTGTTCCCATTATTCCCATTGCTTCCATTGTTCCCATTATGCCCATTGTTTCCATTGACACCACTGCTTTCTCCTGTAGCATGGTTTTGATTCGGAATATGGTTCTGAGTAGCTTGCTGATCCATTTTAGCAAGTAATCGAGACATCATCTCAATCATTCCATCAAACTTCTTTTCCATCCTTGCATCCTTCTCTTCCATGGCTGTCCTAAGACTATCTGACATGTTCTCAACTGTTTTACCCGTATCCACTGTTATTCCAGTTTCTCTCAAAGCCTCTGAAAAAGTATCTGCTTCTGGCACTGACGGAAGCTGTATCTGTTGTCTTCTGGCCTGACCTCTGGTGAAGTATCTGCAATCACTGTCACTCATCTGACCACTGAATCACTGTTGGGCACAGGTTGGCAGAATCATGGCTCTGATACCACTGTAATGAACCGGACCAATTTTTTTTGATTTTTTAATAACAATTACAATGCAACACGCACCCGTTAGGGTTAGCATAAACCAAAACGATGCGGAAAGTAACTCTAACCAGAATGTACACCAGGATCCCGAGGTGGGCAAGGTGTGAGCATTGGTCAGAGGATCTCAAAGGAAATTGCTGAATAAGAACTCTAACCACGAGATGCGCCGGTGAACGACGAGCATTCGGTCAGAGGATCCCTAACTAATGCAATACTGAAAATAGCTCAACACCAAGTATGTGCTACTCAATCCGTGATGGATAAGAGGCGACCATATGGCGGAGTCTTTAGGAAATTACAATGCAAAACAGAAATAGGCGGCAAGCCAGCCTCTTCCACTTGTTCAGTGGGCAGTACAAACATAGAGAAATTGCGGAAATGTTAAAGATGCTGACAGTACTACTGTACAGCTTACAATATCAGAAATTCATCAATTAAGCACATTATAAGAGAGTCTTCAACATTACAACAATATAGAATGATAATTTCAAGTCTTCTCAATAGCTTTCCTTGCACACAACTCGAATGATTATTTTAAGCTTGCTGCTATGACAGAGTAAGGACTGATTTTCTGTTATCAGCAACACTGTAACACCAAAATATGCTCACAAACCTCACACCACTCATTCAAACTGCAAGTAAATGGATGCAAAAGACACCTAAGATGAAGGCGCCTAGACTCATGACACAAAACAGACCCAAACTAATGATATTTATTTTCTGCTCACTCTCCAAGCAAGGTACAATGGTACGGCCCCTAGAGGAGGGCGATTTTCTCTTAAAAATTCAATACTTTATTAAAAATCATGAGACTTCACAATAAGTGGCGCCCAGCCATGACTAAAGTAAATATGCAATACCCACAAGGAAATCTTTTTGTATTTTTGGATTATGAATAAAAAGAGCTTACAGCTATAAGGCAACAGCAACTTGAAAACATGACAAAATGCTTGAATAACACTACCAAAACGCAATATACTCAACTACAATGCAAACTATCAAATTACCAGCTAACCTCTCAACTAGTTGCTATCTTTCAAGCAAGAAGATGAGCCAATGCTAGGAGGTGTGCTTTCCTCGAAGCGAGTGCCTGAAATCAATCCAGCAGCATAACGGTGTAGTAGACAGAAGATGGCAAATGAAGAGCTGAGGCCTGATTAAATAGAAGTGAGAGAAACATCTAGAAGCTTCCAGAGGGCGCCCCAAAACCCTAATTTCAAATTCCACTTTTCCCTCCAAAAGATGGCGTCCTTTTTCCTCCATGAAATATTTCACTTTTTTAAAATAAACTTCATCTCTCAAAAGGGCGTCCCATTTAATAGTCACAAAATTTGACATTAAAATATAATTAATCTCCTTATGACGCCTTGACCCTCAAAGTCCCCTTTTTAAAAACAACTTAAAGTTGTACTGCTAGGCAAGGGGGTATAATATTAAAATAATAATATTATAATGAAAATACTTATCTCACCACCAAAAATGCGCCCGAGGCCAAGAACTGAAGTGCCAGCTGAAACAACTGCAGAAGAAGCCCAACTGAACTGAACCCAAACTGTCCACTGCCAGAAATAGAATTTACTAAAAATAGTAAATTCGCGAAGTTGCCCGGAATGCCAAACTGAACACACCACTGCGAAGCTCTCTGAAAACCCAGAAAGAATCCGCAGTCAGAAACCCAAACTCCAAGCAACAACCACCTCAAAACAGGAAACCCTAATTTCACCATCCGCGACCCTCACTTCCTAATAGGCCAATGGTCAACGTGAACGATCACAAATGAGAAGGGGACATTACAATACCTCTCCTCAACCAATAAACCAACAACCCTACAATTTTGTATTGTCTATTATAACTTGCACAACATTTCAAGGTCCCACTTCATCAATAGTTTGACAAAGCATGTTAGCAATAAATGCACCATCCTTCACCTCTCCTTCACAATCCACTATTCTCAAAAACATTTCCCCTTTAGGGGACACTACAATAAAATTGATCAATGGCGAATTTTCACACCTTTTCATCCATTAGAACCGATGGTCACCCCTGTCTCCATCCATGAATCCCTTATGGGCTTCAAGGATTCCTCTACATATTTCACCTCTTGATCTAATAAGGTGCTACAAACCTTCTCAAAACTTGGGCCCTTATACCCTTTTGGAGCCTCATTAATAGATTTGACCATTTTTTGCCAATATGGTGAGTGAACAATGTTGAATTCCAATTCATTCATATAGACACATCTCGCTATGTCTTGATCAACAATCTCTCTAGCTTCATTCTAAAATGAAGTTTCCAACAGTCCCTTTGATCTCTTATGCGTAGAGGCCACAGTTTGCTCTTGAGGTATGGACATAAATTGATGGTTCTCTATTGGTGGAAAATGAGAAGGCCGTGTAGGGGGATTCATCCCTCAAAATGCTTTCTTTCTCAAAGGATGACTTGATTTACGACATGCTACTTGGTCTACATTTTCTTGCTCTTCAATATATGCCAATATGTAATGTCCCCATTTTTAGCACTACATTTTCCAGTGACTATTAGCCTATTCCCAGATGCACGTAGGCTAGTTAGAAGCAGAATTAGGGTTTCCAGCTGCTTGGAGGTTTCTTTTGAGGATTCAGGGTTTTGCATGTTGGAGTTTTGTAGATAGGTTGTTGGTTTCTTTTTGGGCTTTTAGAAAGCTTTGGAAAGATGTGACATGAATTTAATGAAAGTGATATGCATTTCAATCAGGGGTTTGCATGCAGGTTTGGATTTTGGATTCCTTATGGGTTTTCATAGAGCTTCGCAATGGTGTGACATGCAACTGAAACAGGTAACTTTTTCGGACCTACTATTTTTAGTAAGTTACGACGGCTACTTGAAATGTGGTTAAAATGAGTTTGGAGTAACTATTTTTAGCAATATGCTATTTTTCGTAAGTGCTATTTTTGGCAGTGCTATTTTTAGTAGCAGTCTAGCAGTTCAGTGCAATGGCTATTTCTGGCAGTATTTCGACAGTCTGGTACCATGGCTATTTCTGGTAGGGCAATTTATTCAGTTTGGTCTCCAACATTTGAGGTGATTATTTTGGCTAGTTTAATATTGATGAGATAATGTTTTAAGTGGAAAATATTTCCTATGCAAAAGGGGACGACTTCATAAAGGGAAATATTTAAGTTGCAAATAATGTTTCTATAAGTGAAATATTGGTAAGGCATGGTGGATGCCTAGATGGAGAGATAAGTGATTTTATATTAGGTGAAAATAATGTTTTAAGTGAAATTATTGGCTAAGGTTAAGTGGATGCCTAGCTTGGAAAATAATTGAGTTTTTATAAAGCATTTCACTAAAATATTTTGGATGCCTATACTTGTGGTATTTGCATTTTATTACAATTATGTGCCTAAGTCTACTTGGATGCCTTGGTCAAGAGGTCAAAGATGGAATTGAAATGAAATGCAAATTGCAAATTATTGAAGGTGAATGTGAATTTGAGTTGGGCACCCTAATTGGAGGGAAAATCATTTGAATTTGTGGGAGAAAAGCTTATAAATAAGAGTGTTGGGCTTCTTTCTTGGTATCCATGAAAAAATATAACGAAGTGCTGCCAGAATGGTGACTCACTCAATTTGACGAATGCATACCTCCTAGCAAACTTAGTTTCTTGCTTGAAATATAGCAACTAGCTAAGAGAATGACTGTTCTTTACACTGAAGAGCAGATTGGGCTTATTAAGATGATGTTATTTGAAGTTTTCTGAAGTTTTGTATTTGTTGGTTCTTATATGGTTGTAGTTTGTTTTCAATCATAACTCATTGGAGGAATTTTTGCTGGTTCTGAGTGTTGTTCCTATGTGTTATTCTCCCTTGGGCAGCTCATATTGCAAAGTTACCGAATTTTAAGAGGAGTCTTTGAATTTATCTTGTTGGTCGCCCCTCCTTGATTGTCGTATCTTGCCTGCCAGTACCTTGGAATGCGTGCATAAAATAATGGTGGGTGTTTGATACTGTTTCATTGTCTAGACTTGGGCGCCTACCTCTTAGGCTTCATTTGCTTTCAGTTTCACGTCATTCGGAGGTGTATTGATGGAGTTATGATCATTTTGGTGTGGTCTAGGCTTGCTGGTTTGAGTTTTCTATTTGCTGGTTTTTCATATCAGATTTGGTTAAGTTCTGATTTAGGCTTGTTTTTCATATTTGAGAAGTTTGAGAAGTTTGGAGAATCATCTAATATCATTTGCAATGTATTGGACAGCTATAACTCATTGTAACCTGCAGATATCTCTCATTGTAAGGTTGAAACGGGTAGTACTGGTTCAGTCAATTAATATTTCCGTTTTTTACTTTGTAATTCCCACTTTTAGTGGAAGGGACTGGCCTCGCTGTACATTTACTTTCAGCATTTCCTTTCTGTACTACCCGTTGCACAAGCGGAAGGGGTCGGCAAGCTGCCCATTACTTTACTTTTAGTACTTTGTAATCCATCATGTTGATCGGCTAAGCTGTGAAACTACTCTCACTGAATAAACATGCTAAAGTATTTATAACTAAAATTAAGAGAAAGAAAGAGTTAGAAGAAAGTACAGTTTGAAGGCTTCTTGCTGGAATGCTTGAGCAAGACTTTGTCATCAAGGGAAAAAAAAATATCATCAACGGATTTTCCGCCCAACCAAAGACCTACTAGTCTCCCATGTTTCTTCAACTAAAGAAACCTGACCCTTCACAAGGGTAATCAATAAAGGATCACATAATATCATCATGCCATCTGAGCCTGGTGTTAAGAACTTATACTACCTGGTCGATCCTTCACTATAGGTAACTCCTAACTAGAAAGCCACTTTGACCAGGGGTATATCTGGTTCTTGATAGCTGACAAATGCTTAATCTAAGCATCGTAACTTTGGCCAAGAATTTTATTGTTAATGGGCACACCTGTGCCATTAGCACTCTCACCCTTGCTTGACATGATAATACTCAAGGTTTATATTACAATGACTTGGTTCAAAATAATTTCTCTTAATTTAAGGTTAAGTTGTTTTCTTTAAACATATAAAGAGAGGGACATATTTAATATTGAGGATCTTTTCATATCTTTAACATTTAAACTTCATATAATGGACTCAGAGTGGAAAGAGGAAATGCACTATTCCAACTTAGAAGTTAAAAGAACACATAAGACTTCGGCTTAGTCAAGACAGAATAGTTGATAGAGTGATTTGAGAATAGCTCAAACTAACATTCAGATTCAGAAATTATTAAAGTAGAGTAATTTCCAAAGCAAGATTTATTAAACTATTCAAGTTCATAACAAGAAGTCATCTATCGGACAAGTTCCAGTGTTTTAGCAAAGAACCAATCCCAATATACTTTCAGCAAGATGAAGAGGTTCAATGAAATTACTTCCCTATACATGATGGCTTTCAAAACGAATATAGATCTTTTCGATGCAAGTTTTATATAAATTTAAAGACTCTTTTACATGCTATATTATGAGGGCCTGAAGCTTGAGGAAGCTCCGAACTCTTTCCTCCAAATGAACAGGACAAAGGTGACGATGCCACTAAAGTTCTTACTGGCCAGAGGAAATACAAAGACAACTTACTCAAAGATCAAGCTAATTCCACCAGAAACTGGAGATTCGAACAATTAGACCAAGCTCTCCCATGTTAAGCTCAATAGTAGAAATTAAACCAAGAATGCCTTCCGATATAAATGCCGACTAGAAGAGAGAAAAGAAGAGAGTGGAAAAGACAAACCAAACACAATGAATGCGGATACCGATTAAGGTTACCAAGCAAGTAGAATGCCAATACAAAAGAATGAGAAAACTTGAGCTACGAAAAAGGTGAATTCGAGAATGAAAAATGAGAAAGCTAGACAAAGTGATTGCCGATATTGACAGAGAATATCGAACAAGAAAAATATGAATGCCAAAAATGATGAGGAAGCAAGCTGCGAAGGTGTATGCCTGAGAATGAAACCAAGACAAGCCAGATTACCTGAAATGAGTCCACATGGATTCCTCTTGGACGTTTCATTAAAGAATGAGGCTAGGGTGGTGGAGGTTACTGCCTCAACATAAGCGGATCTTGCCTCCACTCAAACTCACGTCTTTTAAAAGATATTCCAATGTTTTGCATATTTATTTAATTTCATTTTATATTACAAAAAATGTGTTTAAAAGGAGATTGATGATATGTATTACTTAAGTTGACTTATTTTTCTTATAATTTATTCAAATGATTTATAGCCAATGTTATGACTTCAATATAACTGTCTTACATCGACTCAAGGCTTGATGATAATTGATCCTTTATCAACTACGACCTCTCCTTGATGATATTTCCCTTTCCCTCGAGGTGTTGGAAATCCTGCAACCACTTGACAAAGAATTAGGGTTAGACCGTTCTTGGCATATATATATATATATTAAATATAAACTCATCAACACATTCATTTTCACATATATAAGAAAATCATTCACATTTGCAGTTACAACATATAAATTAAAAATTATTTTCCCAATTTCACATTCTCATGAAAAGTAGTTAATCACAACGAACATAACAACCATAATTTCATTGCCATAATCATATTCAAGACATAAGGGATGTAACATACTTCTCCCCTTAAGAATCATCGTCCCCGATGATTGTTTATTTATAATTCAGGTCTAAAATCATAAATATATATATAGAGTTTTTAATTGTTCATAAACAGATAAGGGAACTTCTGAAGGATTTCATCGTAATCCTCCCAGGTGGCATTTTCCTCTGAGTACTGGTCCCACTGGACCTTGCAATGTACCACCTCACGGTTACGTAAGCGTAGCCTACGTACCTCGAGCACTCTGAGTGGCTCTATTGTGATAACCCCAGGATCCCGCACCTGTAAGGAATTCCACTCAATCATATGGTCAAAGTTTGCATAGTACTTGAGATAGGAAACGTGAAATACATTGTGCAATTTGGCGAGAGCTGGAGGTAGAGTTATTTTGTATGTTATTGGATTGATAACTTCTAGGACTTCAGAAGGTCTTGCGTATCTTGGGGCTAGTTTAGAAGTTTTCCCAAATTTGGTAGAGCTTTTCAGTGGTTTCACTCACAAGAGAACTTTCTCTCCAACCACAAACTGCCTGGTGGTTCATTTTGCATCAGTGTAGCTGTTTTGCTGATCATTAGCTTCCTTCAACCTTTGTCTGATAAACTTAACCTATTCTTCCATTTCTTGAAGCATTTCGGGTCCTAGAATGATCTTGCCCTCCATCTTGTTCCAACTGTTAGGTGTTCTACATTTCTTGCCATACAGTGTTTCAAAAGGTGCCATTTTGATAGCTGATTGATACCAATTGTTATAGGAAAATTCTACCAATGGTAAATATTCTTCCCACTTATATTGTTGATCCATATAGGGGTATGTGCAGGATCATGATGGGCCAAAAAGTGGCAATATGATGGGTATTTGTAGGGTATGTGGCTAACGACTTTTTAACCCAAAATTGATTAAATGAAAAGGGTTTTTAAAGGAGATTCCCAAATTTTCCACCAATATAAATTATGCTTTACTTTGAATTTAATAAAAGAAAATCATTCACATTTGCGTTACAACATATAAATTAAAAATTCTTTTCCCAATTTCACATTCTCATGAAAAGCAGTTAATCACAACTAACATAACGACCATAATCTCATTGCCATAATCATGTTCAAGACAAAAGGGATGTAACAATATGATTTTGAATATCTAACTTTGCAATGACTACAAATCCAAACATAACCTCCACCACCTAGAAGTTGTTGAACCATTTCAACATATTTCCAAAGGGGAGAGTTTGAGTTTGTTTTGAAACGAGATTGATTCAAGGAGCTAGAATTGGTTGCTATTGTAATACCTAAGACACAACACATTCCATTTATTCAAAATTTCTAAGTATTGAAACTAAATAACAATTAATTTCAAAAAATTAAACATGTGTTATAGATACCTAGAAGAATGAAAACAAAACAAAAACTTAAAAACAAAACAAGAGTTCATTTGTAAAAAAGAATGTAGAAAACAAAAACCAAAAAACTTCAAAAAACCTACCTCTTTTAAAGAAATCTTCCTCTACGGTCTTCTTGGCAACAAACGAACACTTGCAAGTGCTTAGGAATAGCACAACAACTAGCTATGAATGTTCAACGATCAATCTTCAACTCTATTCGTGCTTGTGCAAGCAAGAAAAAAGTTCAGCAATGGAGGTAAAGAGTTTTGTTTTTCATTCACAAATTGATAAATGAGTATGTTTTTTCCTATTAGATGTTTTAAGAGGCATGAATTAGGGTCGAAGGCATTT
>VDFB02092321.1:0-11727 GCA_007258455.2 Sequoia sempervirens | reverse complement strand
CATCCACAAGCATTTAAAGAATGTCATCTCTACTTCTATTCTATACATGGTAATCCATAAATTGTGCTAAGCTTTCACATCTAAATAATTGTTGCATATGTGGAATAATGGGAATATAACAAAGAAGCTTGTGAAACACGTTTTTTTTTAGTTGATCTATTCAATATCTACTGATATGACATTATGGGAATTCTATTGCAAATTCATGTTGTTTATGATATATAATATGATCATTGGGATATGCATATATTTCTTGATACTCCATTCCAATATCTTTCATAATGCTAGATAAATATCAGTATGAGCAAGGTAAAATATTTGATGGTGGTAACAAAAATTCACCAATCAATCTACAACAAAAAATAATTTGTTAATATAAAGAATATTAATTGTACATATTTCATCCTTTATTTACTAGTGATGAACTAACAACAATTAAAATAGATGAAAAATTATTTCATGTATGACATACCTTAACATCCGTGAGATTGCTATGTTTGATAAACTATTCATAACCTTCAAGTTCAACAACAACAATACATCAGAGAGAAGAGTTGTTTGGAAGCCTTCATAAAGGGGCTTGTATGCCTTCTCAAGTATAGGTAAATCATGAACATCATCAAAGTCATCTTAATCACCATGATTAGCTCTGCCACTAAATGTGCCATGGATCAATGTGTTTGTACCATCAACTTCAACTATGTTTTTTAGTGCATGATCATCTTCTTCCATAGGATCAGTAACTTCATCTTCGATATTCACAACTACATGTCTGTCCACTTGCAAAACCACATTCTTTGGGCAGTGATAATCCATATCATGTGGCCTAGGGTGCCCCACCTTTATAATAATGATATACACAAATAAACCATGATCATGATCAAGTGATTATATATATATAAGAAATGTTAAAATGATATAAACATTTCTAAATTCAATCAATATAATTACATATAATAAACAACTTACCAATGGACAATAATCATGCCCCTCTTCAACGTGACCATGTTGCCTACAATGTTTTTTAGTTGTTGTGATTAAAAGTCATCTCATTTTTAATCCCTTGCAATTATTGCAAGGACAATACCATTTCCCATCGCCCTTTCTTTTCAATCTAGCCCACAATCTATCAAGTGTCTCTTCATTTTTTTTTGGACTAATATTATCTGACATCATTTTTCTTTACCAAGCTTGAATATTTAGATCTTCAAAAAATATCAAACTCACACTCTAATAATTTTTATTCATAGACAGATAACAAAATCTAATAATTTTGATATTTTACACCAAAAAAATTTGGCATGCAACCACCCCTGCAAAAAAGAAGATAGTCTGAAGTTAATGACCCCAAAAAAAACCTTAAAATGCTAACTCAAAAAATTATTAAATTTTGATTTTACTATGATTTCCAACCATTAGACTCCTAAAATCAGATTATTGAACTTGCACAATAAAATTTGAAAATGCAACTCTAAAAATGCACAAGTCTAGAAATGAAATATGATGAGATGTTGCTTTAAAATATGATTTTCAAACCTAGAAGTACAAATCTAACTTCACAAATGAATTATAAGAAACGAAAATGACTACCCTCAACCTGGCGATAGCTTCTTGAATTTTTTCTGATTTTTCCAAAGAAAATCATCCTTAGTTCTCCACAAACTATCATAAGTATAGCAAATTCGCAAGTAGACGAAATTTGTAAGTATAGCAAAATGTTGTTGCAATAAATAGTTGAGCTCGCTTTTTATTTATGTCGGCCTCAATTTTGACTTCACATGTTTGTCAAAATTTTGAAGAAAACTCTTTGTCACAACTTCGATGAACATCAGGGGTAAAATTAAAAAAATTTGAAAATTACACATTAAATATTAGTAGTACCCGACAATACATCTAATTATCCATCTTTCGTCAGAAATTTACATCAAATTTTGCAATCAAATGAATTAGTGTAAGATAACATCACCAGTCCTATAGACGCCTTACCACTATTAAAAGAAACATGAAAACTTGAAAACAACATATTATAGGTTGTCCTCTGAATCACAGGTCACCACAGTAGGAGGAAAGGCTCCATCTTTAAATTAAAGTAAAACTCATACCCTACTAGTCTGTACAGGCTGATCAAGAAGAATGGAGTTTTTCTTTCACTAAAACAACCAAAGGAGTCTCAAAATATATTGAAGTCCAAGTTAAGACTTTCCACCACAGTGATTTATGAATTTATAATCATGGGAGACCTATACTGGGCTATACACAGGAAAAAAAACTGAAAACACAAAAAAAATACTTGAAACTCCACCGTTTAGACATTGAGTAGAGCACCAAATCCTCAAAAGCAATTCATTGAACCCTTTATTCAAGCTTGTATGATGTTTTTTATACATTTTCAAATCAGGAGTCCTAACTTCCTTCAACACCCATAACCACCCTCGAACCACCAAACCTTCATTAAGCCTAAAAGTACTAGTATTGGCAATGGTTTACTTAATAAGCTTCACTATGCAAATTTTTTGTTCTACGAACCTAGGACTATTTAGATACCTTTATTTTACCCATTATAGAGCCTTTCAACATGTCCAACAATTGCCAATGCTTGCTTTCTACCAAGCTGCACAAATTATTAGGTTTTCTATGATTTTAATGGCCCAAATTAGCCCACTTTTACAAAGGGACCACCTTCAAAACTTGTCCAAATCTCTTGAAACTTTGGGGCAGCACTTTATATCTATCAACACTTCAAATTATAGGATTAGATTGTAGAGATTCAATCATTTACCACCCAAACCATAAAACCCTCTCCCTAGGCTTAGAAACCCTATGTTTTATTGAAAGTAGCACTTGACAACTATTGAAACAAGCCTAAAATACCTTGCTTATGCTCAATCTAACATAAAATAATGCTGCCCAACTCAGAAACTCAATTTCAATCAGCAAAAGCTCAATTTTGTTAAGGAAAGCTCAACATTTCCTCATTTGGTTTGACACCCAATCCAAGGATCATCCTCCATTCAAGTTTATCATAGCCTTTTATAATGTTTCCCTTTTAAAACAAACCACTTCAACTTCAAAAACTAACATTTGAAAGAGGTGACCATTGGTCTCTTTCTTTAATAGACTTTTACAACCCTTCGCTATTAGTTAATTTGACTTGACTTAGCACTTTTAGCACAAGTAAAATTATTCATCATGCCAAAGAAATGAACTGTTAAAAGGAAAAAACTAATAGATGATTAGCTCCAAGCCTTCAGAGATAAAGAGATAAAATGGATGAGGGAGTATTGTTAAAATCATATATTAGGAACGATTAACGAAAACAAGCCAGTTGAAGAGGAACCTCAGTCGTCAAAAATAGAAAAGAAGTTGGCAGCACAAATAGCACGGATGCGAAAGAATCATGCTAGGGTAGATGCAGATACCATAGTTGGAGACACACCCTCTAGCACAAGTGAATACAAAGGGATACCATTAAGCACAAGCGAATATGGAGGGACACCATCTATCATAAGTGAGTATGGTTGGACACCATCCACCACATCTGAAGTTGAGAGTACATCATCACTTAGATTTTATGAACAAGGTATGCCATCATCCCCACATGAACTTCAAGGTATGTATTCCATTCCACCCTCAATTGAAGGTACAAAATCTATCCCACCTCAATTAAATATTGATGAAATTACTAATATTGAGATGTATGTACCTAAGAGAACACCTAGAATTTTGTGTAGAAAGCCAAAGTTTTTGATTAATATTGATGAGGATATTTTGCAACACATGGAAGGTAAGATTCCAAAATGCACTTATAGAAGATATGCTGATAAAATTTGGAAAATTTTCTTTGAAAGGCTAAATGAGACCGCAAGATGTCAACTTGTGCGAACCCTAGCCTAGGTACCTGCAAAACAACATGAGTAAACAAGTTAAACAAGGAAATGCAAGCCAAAACAAGGATTCCCCATGAGATTCATTGACATAGCTCAAATTAGGAAGAAAATGATGAAAAACACAATAAAGTCACAAAATAATGATTGAATCCTAATTAAGCAAGCAAACTCTTAATCCCATGGGGGAATTGGTGCCAATTTGATGTGAAAATTGGCCCTTTCCCAGCTCCAATGATGCAAGTTTGATGAATGTTGAAGAGTGTGGGTCCACTTTGATGATGAATGGTGAGAACTCCAAGCCCAATTTGCAAAAAGTCTAGCTAAGAACTCAAATGATGGATGGAAATGGCTAAGTATTTTAGCATGGTAACTTTGTTTGGATTGTGGATGATGAAATGAGGAGAGGAGCTCTTCATTTATAGGATTTCAAGATGGATGAAAGTCCAAATTTGAGCAATGTGGCACTAACATTCATCCAATGATATGGTGCCACTTACCAAGCCATGAATGGATGATGGATGTACAAGATTTGGGGTTTGTGCCAATAAATGCCAATATTTGAAATTCAAATTTGTTGAAATGACATGTAAGAGGGAAGAAAAAAATACAATAAATGCCACTTGGCTCAAGGAAAAGGACATGTAAGATGGAGTTATTGCCTTATTGGATGTACATGTTGACTTGGAATTTTGAATTCAAATTGAGAGAATATTCAAAAATATGCCATGTGAGGGAAAATAGGGATTTAATAATGGATTAAATCTATTTTCATGTTCAACTTGCATTATCTAGAGGATGTGACATGAGATAAGGTTAAATTAATCAAGAGTTAATTAATTTAATAGGAGATTAGATGATGTGACTGATTTGACTTAGATTTATGGATTTATTTAAATGAAATAGAGGCAACATAGTAAGAGATTAATGTCATGGATTTTATTTATTTAATTAAAGAAGATGGTTAGATTAAATCAAATAAGGTTTTAATTTATTTAATTTAACGGATAGATCTTTGTGAGATTTAATCAAATAAAATTGATTATTTAATTCAAATATGATAATTAGGATCAAATGGATTGATTTAATTAATGTGAGAAAGTGACCTAATTAGATAAAGCGCATTTATTTTAATTAAGAGACAATATTGATGAATTTAATCAGATAGGGAATTTGATTAAATGGTTAGACTGTGAGGATGATTCAGAAGAAACGATGTTAGTAAGTCAAGATCATCAATAATTCTATGTCACCTCAAGATATTTCTTTACGGTCTACACGACTCATTTGTTCAAATGATGTGGGTTTAAAGTACAGAAACATCATGAAGACTCTTGGGTTGAGAACATTGAATGCATCAAGTGAAAACACTATTGTGAATAATCTAATGGATGCTTATGACAGTGTCACCTCATGCTCAAAGGGTAGTAATGTCACCTAAAGTGTCATTACATTGACTTTGGTGTTTACTGAATAGATCTAGCAGACAGAATTAATGAGACGACCCAAAAAGTCATTCCAAAGGCTTACTAAAAGAATTGAGGGCACCTGATTCAAATGAATTATGGGCATTCTCTAGAAGGCTTCATTACCATAAAGATAAAAAGGTTGTTGAAGCATTGAGAACACTAATTGAAGATTATTGGAAGAATAATACAAGACCATCTCCTCAATCAAAGGGATGCTAGTCGAAGGAGAATTGGTAGTCAGAACCATGAGCTACATCCAAAGCATATTTTGGATATGACTCAAACCCAATATTTTTGTAAATTTTAAATGGATTATCCTCAAATTAGTATTTGTCAAAGATTTTTGAAATGCTTAAAATTTTTTATGCCAAGATAAATCACACAGGAACTATTTGTTGTTGTAGACTACATATTGAATTCATTGACCATTATGATGTTTATCATTCTATATGTTTAGATTTTCATACTAATGATGTTTTGTAGGATTGTGGCATAGAAGTCCCATTAAAATCTTCAAGAGAGTTCTTATCAAAAAATTTATGTCAAATAGAGGATGGCCAAATATTCTACAAGACAACATGCTTGGATGGTTCATGCGAGCATTGTGGTGGCTTGCAACAAATGCCAGTATGTCAACATATGGAAAGCATAGATGAGGTGGGACATAAACTAGTATATTTCAGGAAGTATAAAATAATGGAATACACTACAAAAGATGGGTCTCAAGAAAAAAGGTGTGATTTGGTTATTGAGAAGATTCCAGTGTATCAATTTATGTCCATGTTTTATGAGAATCTAGTGTATGAGTATGCAAGGCATTACCATAGAGCTTGATGGATGGGCACACAATTCAAGCTATGCAAGGACACCTTTCCACTTGGCAGCATAGTATTAGTGGTTGAATTTGCAGAGAACTACACTTTATAGCCACAATGTGAGGTGCAGTCATAGTATTACAACTCCACATAGGTTTGAATATTTGTGCACATAACATTCATTCATGTAGCTGATAGTATAGAGTACCAAAGGAAGGTATTGAGGGAGTAGCACTTTTATATTAGTGATGATCGCACACATTCTCCAGAGTTTGTGCAAATTTTCTTCCAGATGTTCTATATTCATTTGGCTCAGAGGGGCATAGCATATGGTTAGCATATAATATGGTTAGATAACTGTGCATAATAGTTCAAGAACGGACACATGTTCTACTAGTTTTTTAGGATGCATCTCACTACACATGTTCAAAATATGTAGAACTTTTGTGAGACTAAACATGGAAAGGGGGAGCATGATGGTGCAGGAGCATGTGTGAAAAGAGCATTAGCATGAGAAGAGTTAAAGTATAAAGATAGTGCACAGTTGACAAATGCAAGATCAATCATCAAGTGGTGTAATGCTTCGATGGGTCCAGGTAATGAAGGTACATCTTCAATTCATAGATTTTTTGGTTGATGGATGATACTAACACTACACCATATAAGGATTTTTGTACACTAACAGGATCAATGAGATGCACTCTTTCCTTAGCTCAAATGCAAGTTCATGGAGTATCAATATACATAAGATGGCATGCTTTTGTTCTTCATGTATAATGCAATCCTGGAATGATTGTGATCTGGGAGTGCTGAAAATGGTTGACAGTTATCTTAGCCCACTTCACAATGTATCACCACCTACATTGGAAATAACACAAATGGAATCATCTGGCCGACTTGACCATGCATCGATCTAGTTCAACCGTAATATATATCTACTTGCTTAGTTTTGGAAATTCCATGTTGTTATCTTACTTTGTAATCGTAGATTCATAATGCTGACTAATTTCAAGATATGTTGCAATATAAATGCAGGCATGTTTATGTAGTTATCGCAGATGAAGACAAATCTAAGAGAGAAAACCATTACTTGTGTCATTGTGTCGAGGGCCAAAAAGAAATTGGAAGCCCCAATTATAGATGGAGAAAACATCGAATACCCTACAGGCTCAGTTGTTGTTACTAGAATGTGGCTGAGAAGGTACCCACATAAGAGTGTTAAACATTGGTTGTTTGAGGAATTTGACACACATCATAACATTCTTTATTACTCACACCTTTTCATGCCATCCAATGTTCATTTGACCAAATATGGGGGTAGACCTTTGAACAAGACCATGTGGAAGGCCTGTGAGTCTGACCATGAGGCAATACTTGACACAATAAAGAGTAGAGCAGAGTCAGATGGTTCATTGGATTAATTTGTAAGTATATGCACAACGATTCTTATTAATTACTTGTACCATGTTAATTTGGTTGATGCCAATGCTATCATCTTATTTTACTTTGTGTATCTATCAGTAACTAGGAAAACATTGATTGGTGTCCCCTTGCATAAAATGCAGATTTATGGTCCATTCAAGAGAATCTCAGGCAGAAAAGAAATGCAACATCCTTATTTTGATGATCTTGACGAATCTTAATTATGATTTTTAGCCATTACAAAAGTGTGTGCGAAGCTTGGTGAGGCAATTTCAAGTTATTCATTGGAAGTTAACCTTATCATGACCACCTATGATGTAGACATTATAAGAGCATCTAAAATTTTAAGATATTCTATTCATGAGACGTGTTGTGTGCAATAGGTATCTTCGAACTCCCAGAGAAGATGTATGACCAGGAATGATTAAGTTGAGAGACTGCCATGCCTATCTATAAGTTCCTTCTAGTTATTTTGGATGGGCTATTTCTTTTTATTCTTTTACTTTGCGTATCTATAACTAAACTAGTAAAACTTGATTGGTCTCTCTTTGCAGAAAATGTTGATTTTTGAGCCATCAAAGAGAATCTCAGCCAAAAAAGAAATGCAACATCCTTATTTTTATGATCTTGACAAATCTCAATTTTGATTTGAATCCATTATAAAAGAGTATGTGAATCTTTGTGAGGGAATCTCAAGTTACTCATTTGAAGTTAACCTCTAAATGAGAACCTATGATGTAGACATTAGAAGAGAATCTTGAATACATGAGTGACATTGTAAAATATCCATGAGAATAGCTCATACCTAAGGCACTGTAATGAGATTTGCATGTGTAATAACCTTCAATTCCTCGAAGGAGAGGTTTTTGGTTGATTTGTAACCCATTTTTTTATCAATAATGTTATTTTAAAGAAATTTACTAGTTTTTTCTCACTTTTCTTGTTGTTGTACAGTCTATACGGATGCTAAGATGATCTAAAACCTATTGGATGTTGTAGATAGATGAATTATCTTTTATTTTCACCTATTAGAGGTTATAACTCTTTGTATAGTGAAAGTTATCTTGTTTTCACTATTGCTACCTACTTTCATAGTGTTCTTGGATTGAAGGGTTTCATGATGTAATTTGACCCATTCCACTTTTTGTGCCTACTATAACTTGTGGAATGGGTCCTCTAACTTGTAAAATACATTTCTAACCTATTTAGAATGTTGTGGAGTCAAGGTTGGGTGTTTGGGATGATGTTCTAGGGTTGTAGTAGGGTATTTTCATGATGAAAATAAGGGTTTCAAGTGGTGTTTTGACAAAATGTATGAAGGACTACCCATGTAATGTATTATTCACCATGTGTAGGGTATTTTCATGATGAAAATGAGGGTTTCAAGTGGTGTTTTGACAAAATGTTGGAAGGACTATCCATGTAATGTATTATTCACCTTGGGGCAGCAATTTCTATGCCCTTTAACTCATGTTTGTTCAAAAAACCCTCCAAAATAGGGTATACTGGTTGTTCACAAGAAAATTCTTAAAGGAGGCTTCAAATTAAACCTTCAAACCATATAGAAATCAATTCCAACACAATCACCTACATTAGCCTATATGGCCTATACAACTCTGCAAAACAAGGAAGAAACACATAAAATTTAAAGAAACTCAAAATTTCTTATTGTCAAAAACCTTGAATCCTAAACAAACATTACAAATAATTTCTTTGGTTTCCAACCAAATTCCATCGAAAAGAGAGCACAATCACTGTGTATGGAATCATACAATTTAAGGAAACATCAGATCACAAAGTGCAAAAGGGTAGCAATGTTTGACGGGGTATTAATTAGATACCATGGTGTCAACGAAATCTCTATCTAAACCTATTGGATCACATTGGGCCCCTCTCAAATAACCTCTCTCCATTTTCATTATCTTGAAGTGGTTTTCCTATGGTTTCCAATTTTCAGTTGATGGAAAATGTGTCAAATGCAAGTAATGGAAAGTTGCAAGGTGGTGCAACTTTCATTCTACAACTCATGTGACCAAATGGACTATTCCAATGCATCTGAGTAGGCATGTTTAAGCTAGAAATTTTCTTCTTTCGCACCCAAACAAGAAGAATCAATTCAAGCTACATTCAACTAGATTGATCCCTTAAGGGTCCAAAGGGCAAAATGGCTGCAAACTTTAGTATGAGGTTACTTGACAATCATAATGCTGGGGTAAAAAAAAAATTCCTTGTCTAATCCTATGGGATCGCTGACTCTTTTACAATAACCTCTATTTTTCTTCATTATTTCGCAGTGGTTTTCCCATGGTGTCTAGTTTTTTAGTTGATGGAAAAAGTACAAATGAAAAGTAGTGGAAAGTTGCAAGGTGGTGCAACTTTCGCTTCTACAACTCATATGACCAAAAAACTATTCCAACTCATATGAATATGAATTTTTACACTAGGCATAGTCCTTTCACACTCCAAACATGTGGAATCACTCGGTTGTGTTCGCTGTTAACTGTGACGATCCCTTTAAGGATCAAAAGGGAAAATGGTTGCAAACTTCAGCATGAGGTTACTCAACACCTTTGATGCTTAGAAAATTATCATCTGATCCATGGGATCATGTTGGGCCTCTACAACAAACTCTTAGTTTTCATTATCTCAAAGTGGTTTTACCCATGCCATCCACTTCTGATGGAAAAAGGGCCAAATGCAAGTAATGGAAAGTTGCAAGGTGGTGCAACTTTCGCCTTAAACTCATGTCACTCAAACGACTATTCCAACATGTTCAAATTGAATTTTACACTCAGGGTATGGTCCTCTTGCACTCCAAACACAAAAGAATCGGGCCGAGATTTGTTCAACCGTGATCAACTTTTAAGGGTCCAAAGGTCAAATGGCTGCAAGATTTAGCATGAGGTTACTTGACACCGCTGATACTTATAAACTTCTTGTCTAACTTATGGGATCACATTGGGTCTCTACAATAACCTCTCGATTTTGGTTATCTCAGAAAGTGGTTTTCTCGTGGTGTCCAGTTTTTAGTTGATGGAAAACGTGTCAAATGGAAGCAGTGGAAAGTTACAAGGTGGTGCAATTTTCGTTCTGCAACTCATGCGACCAAATGGACTGTTCCAACATGTTCAAATAGGCATGTTTATGCTAGGCATGGTCCTCTTTCGCACCCAAACACGCGGAATCGCTCCGAGCTACGTTCAACCGGATCGATCCCTTAAGTGTCCAAAGGGCAAAATGGCTGCAAACTTCAGCATGAGGTTACTCAACACCGATGCTTAAAAAATTCCTAATTTGATCCTATGGAATCTTGTTGAGCCTCTTTACAATAACCTCTCTTAATTTTTGTTATCTCAGAGTGGTTATCCCATGGTGTCCAATTTTTAGTTGATGGAAAAAGTGTTAAATGCAAGCAGCAGAAAGTTGCAAGGTGGTGCAACTTTCATTCTACAACTCGTGTGACCAAATGGACTATTCCAACATGTCCAAATAGGAATTTTTATACTATGAATGGCCCTCTTTTTCACCCAAATATGTGGAATTGCTTCGAGCTATGTTCAACCAGATTGATCCCTCAAGGGTCCAAAGGGGAAAATGGCTACAAACTTTAGCATGAGGTTACTCATAAACCTTGATTCTTAGAAATTTTTCATTTAATCTTATGGGATTGTATTTGGCCCCTCTACAATAACCTCTCTTATTTTTCATTATCTTGGAGTGGTTTTCTTGTGGTGTCTAATTTTCAGTTGATGGAAAAAGTGTCAAATGCAAGTAGTGGAAAGTTGCAAAGTGGTGCAACTTTCGTTCTACAACTTTTGTGACCAAACAGACTATTTCAACACATTTGAATAGGCATTTTTACACTAGGAATGGTCCTCTTTTGTACCCAAACATGCGGAATCGCTCTAAGCTATGTTCAACTGGATTGATCCCTTAAGGGTCTAAAGGGCAAAATGGTTGTAAACTTCAACATCAGGTTACTTGGACATCATGACGCTTAAAAACTTCTCATCTAATCCTATGGAATCATGTTGGGTCCCTCTACAATAACCTCTCTTTGTTTTCATTATCTCTAGTGGTTTTCTCGTGGTGTCCAATTTTTTAGTTGATGGAAAAGTGTCAAATGGAAGCAATGGA
>VDFB02092320.1:0-17570 GCA_007258455.2 Sequoia sempervirens | reverse complement strand
TTTCATGACTTTTTCTATTTTTGATGAATTTTTTCAGGACTTTTTCTATTTTTTATGAATTTTTTAGGACTTTTTCTATTTTTTATGATTTTTTCTCAGGACATTTATGGATGATGATAACTGCTTCAAACATAATACTTCTTTAGGTGCATGTTATTGATGGTTTCGTCAAACAAGTCCCCTTCTGGCATTGACAACTTGTCGGCTCCTAAACCATAGACTGTGATAACCATGTAAGGACCCAACCAATTTTGTTCAAACTTTCCTTTCTTCTCTCTGTCTTGTTGATTGTGTGGGTTTTCCTTCAAAACCAGATCACCAACCTAAAAGGTACATGGCTTGACTCTATGATTATAGCTACAAGATATTATCTATTGATATTCTTTCAAATGATCAGTTGCTTGTTGTCTCTTCTCATCTAGGAGTTCCAGCTCTTGCAATTGAGAAACTATGTATTCATCATTTATTGTGAGACCCTTCAATTATACCTTAAGTGATGGAATCTCAACCTCTAGAGGTAATATGGCTTTTGCTCCATAGAAAAGAGCATATGGTGTTGCTCCTGTTGGCATTCTAATGCTAGTTCTGTAGGCCCATAATGCGGGATTGAGTTGAATGTGTCAATCTTTCCAGGCATCATTCACAGTCTTCTTCAAAATTTTCAATATAGTCTTGTTTGAGGCCTCTGCTTGGTCATTCCCTTGTGGATAGTAAGGTGTTGAATATCTGTGTTGACTATAGAATCTCTCGCAAAGTTCATCAAAATCTTGATTCTTGAATGGTTGTCCATTATCTGTGATGATGGAGTTGGGAATGTCATACCAACAAATGATATAGTTGAGTATGAACAATGAGATTTGTTTGTCAGTAACCTTAGTGAGAGGTATTGCCTCAATCCACTTGGTAAAGTACTCTATTTCTATGATGATGAACTTATGTCCATTCGACAATGAAGGATGAATCTTGCCAACTAGATCTAACCCCCATTGAGAGAATGACTAGGTTGGCGTGAATGGTTGTAGTTCATGTGCTAGTGCATGGATGAGATTTCAATGTATCTGACATTTAGAGCACTTCTTCACAAAAGTGAATGATTCCATCTCCATTGTCAGCCACTAGTAACCCATTCTAATCAATTTCTTGGATAAGGTCAGTCCACTTGAATAAGTACCACAAATGCCACCATGAACTTCTTGTAAAGCCTTGTCAGATTCATCATGTTCAAGACATCGAAGTAAAGTACCATCAAGACCGCAGCGATAAAGGGTGTTAGCAATAAGAGTATAGCGAGAGGATTGGTGGATAAAGTTGTGCTTTTGGTTTGAGGATAAGTCAAGTGGGAAGATGTTATCTTTTAGGTAGGCATAAATCTTTCCATACCAATTTGAATCAAATCCTACTAAGTGTCAAATGATTTGGCTTTCAGGTGTCATAAACAGGCATAAATGATTGTTCCACCAGAAATTCATAGCAAGCCTAATTTTCTGGGAGTTGCAATAATGATGCAATTGTGGCCATGGCGTCAATTGCTTTATTATCAAGTCTTGGAATCTGTATGAACTTGATATCCATGAAGTACTTCTTGAAATCATTAACCATCATCTTATATGGCAATTTTTTTTCATCTTTAGTCTGATAATCATCATTGATCTGATTAATAACTAACTGTGAGTCACCATAAACTTGTAGTTTTTTTATCCTCCATTCCAATGCTATCTTGAGTCCAGTGACTAAAGCTTCATACTCGGCTATGTTGTTAGTGCATGGAAACATTAGCCTATATGACCGAGGAATGGTATGTCCTTGAGGGGTGACAAAGAGTATGCCTAACCCCAATCCATGTTGAGTGAAAGAACCATCAAAGTATAATGACCATGGTTGTTTAGATTCTATAGTGAAGACATCAGCATCTAGAAATTCAATGTGCAGAGGATTCTCTACTTGTAGTGGTGCTTTAGCTAGTTGATCAGTGATAACTTCTCCTTTGATTACTTTGCGATCAACATAGTTGATGTCAAACTCACTCAGGATCATAACCCATTTTGCTAACCTTCCTGTTAATGTAGCCTTGTTGAGTAGATACTTGAGTGGATCAATCTTTACAACAAGATTGATTATATGAGTTAACATGTAGTGCCAAAATTTATGTTAGGAAAAGACTACTGCTAGACAAGCCTTCTCAATGAAAGTGTAGTTGAGTTCATGACTTCTGAGCATTTAGTTGATGTAATAAATTGCACATTCCTTTCTTGTAGAGTCCTCATGTGCTAATAATTCCCCCAAAGATGTCTATGTTGCAGCAATATATAAGATTAGAGGTTTTTCTGGATTTGGTGGTATTAGAACCGGTGGGTTCATTAAGTACTACTTGATTTGTTGAGAGTCCATTTCACACTTGTCATCCCATTTGAAAGGAACATTCTTATGTAATAGATGTGTGAAAGGTAGACTTTTATCTACCAGTTGTGCGATGAACCTTCATATAGATTGAAGTCATCCTTGTAATGACCTCAACTAACTGATATTCCTTGGTGGAGGAATTTCCATGATTGCTTGCACCTTGGCAAGATCGACTTCAATTCCCTTTCTTAACACTATGTATCCCAAGAGTTTTCTAGATGTGACCCCAAAAACACATATCTTGGGGTTGAGGTGAACTTTGAACTTCTCCAACCATGAAATTTTTTGGAAAATACTTCAAGATGTCCTTCTCTTGTGTATGACTTTGCCAGTATATCATCTACATAATCTTCCATGAATGTGTGAATCATGTCATGAAAAATTATAGTCATGGATCTTTGATATGTAGCCCCAATTTTCTTTAGACCGAAAGGCATGATGTTCCAAAAATAAGTCCCCCATGGACATGTGAAAGTTGTTTTGTCCTGGTCTTCAAGTGTAATCTTGATTTGGTTGTAACCAGAAAAACCATCCATTAGTGAATACATGGCATGGCTAGCTATCAGATCAACTATAGTATCGATGTTTGGAAGTGTGAAGTCATCTTTAGGACATGCTTTATTAAGATCTCTGAAATCTGTGCACACTTTAACACTTCTGTCTAGCTTGGATATAGGAACAATGTTGGAGATCCATTCTGCGTAGTCGATTGATTTTATAAATCCCACATCAAGGAGTTTTCTGAGTTCTTCTTTAACCAATAGTGCAACATGAGGATGCATCTTTCTAATTTTTTGTTTCACAGGTTTAACTCCTAGTTTGACGAACAAATGATGCATTATGAGATTAGGATAAAGACCTAGCATGTCTACATAAGACCAATAAAAGTTGACTTGATTTTCTTTTAGAAATTTCATGAACTCTAGTACTTCTTTATCTGTCATTAACGCAACTAACTGTAGAATCCTTGGTTTTTCTGTAGTTTCAAGATTAACCTCTTTTGTAGGCTCAATCAAGATAGGAAATCCCTCATGATAGTGCTCCACGAGAGTGTCAAGCTTCCCATCATTTGGTGCCTTAAAAAGGTTTTCACCATCTGATACGCTCTTTGTTTTATCTTTTGTTTGATCTAACACTGCCAAATTATGGTTTTCACCATTAGATCTTTCTTTTTTATTTTTACTTTTGTAGCTAGGAGACTTGACACTCTCCTAATTAAAGACTTTATGCTAAAAATTGCTAGTGCAACAATCATTTGTGTCATCTACGGAAAGGAAGTTCATGATAGATTCATTGCTTGGAAACATAGGTATATTGATAGGTTCGGATAGATCCCAGTCAATGAGAGCAGGATGGATCAGAGGTAACAAATCATTAGGCTACGTGAAATTGGCTATGGTTATGGTCATAACGGATTTCTCTGTAGGATCCGAGGTATGAGGTGAATCAATGATGATACTATTCTCACAATAGTCGTGTTCATTTAAATCTAACTTGGTATCACTAGAATCACAGTCACCTTGTAGTTCAAATCCTCGCAGTTGGGATCCTAACCCTTACCTTCAATTAGAGTTGGGGTATACTTGTGTATCAAATCAATCTTTGTGTCCCTCCAGAATTCATCATTGTAAATGGTGTCCCATTCATATTCACTAGAGTTTGTGTCAGAGTTATTATCCATGAAATTCTGAATTGTTTTCAAACATGCTTCTCTTGTATCAGAACCCTCTTGCAATGTGAGGACAGTATCATGCAACTACTTGGATGTTCTTTCTTTTGAGTTAGTATCATAGCCTAGTCTTGCTTTATCTTTTGTAGCAAGTCCTGGAAGGTGAATAGGCTCAACTACTCCTTTTCTCTTTCCAATAGGACCATTACCATCATAGCCAATCTTCTGCATGATTGAATACCCTTTACCATATTGGTTAGTTGGTATTTTGACATTGAGAACTATTTCATCTTCATCTTTATAGAGCCAACTTAGAACTTCTCTATCCTCTGGATCTTTCATGGGGAATTTTTCTTTGATAAATTGTTCATTAAACTTTGTACTTGGCTCTATTAGTGGTTACGTTGAGGTTGATGCTACAAATTGTTGTTGTGTGATAGAAGGTTTCCCATGTGACTGAGGCGATGTTGTTGTGGTGATTTGACAAGCCAGGATTGTCCTTATCAAGTTTTATTATCCCTCTCTGGAGCAAGGCACTTTCAATGGTGATGGAATTTTCGATTAATTTTTGAAAATAGGGCGGACAATGAAGATTAAGACGATAGATCATCTCTTGATCCAAGTTGTTTATGAAAGTGGTGATCTTTTCCTTTTCAAGAACATGACATGGATATCTAGTGAACAATCTTCTCCATCTTTGAATAAATGTAATGAATGGTTCACCAGGTTTCTGTTTAGCCTTGCAGAGATCAATCATGGTTATTTGATGTTGTATGTTGTAGGAATATTGTGATATGAACTTGTTAATCAATTCCTCAAATGTCTTGACAGGTGGTGTGATTTTCGATAGTCATTCCATAGATTGGCCTCCAAGACTCCTAGGAAACAAATGCATCAAGTATGTATCCTCAAGGGAAAACTCTAAAGTCATATTTTGGAAATCTCAAATATGATCGATTGGATCCAATTTCCCATTATAACGATCAAACTTTGGAACTTCACAATGTTTGGGAAATGGGATCATGTTGAGACATCGGTCAAAAGGATAAGGACAAATTTCGTCAAGAGAATTTCTTCATTGTGGTTCCCCTTTGCATGTCTTTAATTTGTCCTTGGAGTGCTTTAATTTGTTGAGATAAGGCACTAAGACCAAACAAGGGTGTTTCATCAAGACTTCTCTTTAAGTTCTCAGTATCAAAATCATGAGGCAATTTAGCTCCTTTCAGCCAAATACAAGGAATATTTCTCTTTGTTGTGCTCTAAAATATTTTCTAAAGCTTTGTGAAATTTGGGATCTTGATCAGCTTCTCTAAGGTGATGTTCTTCATCTCGTTCATCATCACTATCTACAGGAGTTCTACTCATGTCTTCTGTTGAAAGGGAGATTATTTTTTTCTCTTTCACCCATGTTGTCGTTAAAAAGGGGATTACGACTCACACTATAAAAGGGATTGCTACTCTCACCTTCTTCTTGAGTTTTTTGAGTATGATCTTCTTGTTGAATGTCCTCTTTCAGCTTATTGTATCGATATCTTGTAAAAATAGGCATATGATTTCAAAATGTTCTTCTAGACTTAGATCACTGTTTGATAAGTGCGAAAATGATGATGTCTTGATCCGATAAGATGAAAATATTATGATATGATCAAAGATTCTCCTAATTCTTGATTGTGGCTTCCAATGATGAAGGATGTCAGAATCCTATTGGGGAAGTTGAATCAACAATCAGAATTTTTTTTGAAAGGTACACTTTTAAGATTTGATACTTTGAAGAATGATAAGTATATCAAATAGCCCAATTAAACTCAATCAAGGATTTGATTGGGATGTGTTGGATATTCAATGGAAGGTTGTGGTAGATAATCAAAATTGAGAGGTTGATTATGATTGTGCCGTTGTGATAGAGATCTTCTTTGGAAATAGGCTCGAGAATATAAATGCTCTATAGCGTACTTGTCAGTAAATCCCCTAACAAAATATTGGTACCTATTCAAAAACTCACAATAATGGAGCAAGACATTTCAAATTTTATACAAAAACTCTCTTCATTGCAAGGTTTTCTTGTAACCTAAATGTTTCTTGGGTTTCTTGATCCTATTGGCAATCGATTTCCTAACAAATTTAGTTGATTTCCACTCTCTAAGCATGGGAGAAATGTCAAGATGCTACTAGACTGAAGATGTTACAAACTCAGATCTGTCAAAAGTAAAAATTATGGAAAGTGATAGATGTGCTACTATGTGCCCTATATGCACTACAAAAATAGGCATATGTGCTAGAGAAATAGTCAAATGTGCTATAGCAGACCTCAAATGCACTACAATATGTCTCAGATGCGCTACAGAAAAATGTTTTGATAGTGATCAAAAACTATTTACAGAATATTCAGCCTATGTGCTAAAAAACTCAATGTGTGAAAATAGGCTCTAAGTGCATTGAACTAACCAGTGGATGTGCTAGAACAGATTGCATATGCGCTAAGATATACCCTAGATTCCCTAAAACAGTTTTCCAAGGAAGTTTTTTGAACAGTTTTGAGTAGTTTTAGCTAAAATTTTGCATGTTCATTTTGGATGATCTTTTATCTAAATTAATGTGATTGAAAGCATAGCAAACACTCTGAAAATAGTTCTTTTTAAGTCCTATACTAAACATCAAGTGTATTTTAAAAAATGTTTTCAAAAAGTGTTTTCACAGGTTTTGCACATAACACACAATTCGCTGCACTCAATTCTTAGTACTCAAGTAGGTCAATAACTAATAACCCACATCTTAAAACTATGTCAGCTCACACAGCTATGTCACCCCCTAGAGGGCACCCATGTTTTTTCCTTTCCTGAGTCTTAACCAAAGTTGAATCCTCCACTTTTGGCCAAGGATCTTTGATAGTTATATGGTGAGTGTCTTGGGGTAGATTCTTCCCTCCGCTGTAATTCATGATTATTAGGGATGTTTGAACTGACATGGTTGGATGCTACTCTAGGTTCGTAGTAAGGGTTTCCATTCGGTTCGGCAATAATAAACTCCCTCAGGAGACCTCCCAACCTTTAGAACAAAGGCTTTGGGGATGGTTATCTTGCACACTATCGAAAAAAGTGGGTTTCCCCATATTTGCTTTAAATTTTATAGTGGGGTGGAATAACCTGGCCTTGGTTTGAACCCACTTGGGTCGTTCCTCTTGGGTGAGTACTTTTTCCCACAAGAGCATGCCCTCTAAAGGATGTAATAAAGCATTAAAATTGCAGAAATTGAAAAGGAAAGTCTGGTATTCTGATCACCCAGTTAAGGGGAGAGCATAGACCTATTTCCATAGACAAAGTAGACAGTGTTCTTTTTAGAGCCCAAATGACAATGATTTAATCTATGTGAAGATATTGCTTCACAACAAGCATGGGATTCATTTTAACCACAAAATCAATGTGTGGTGACTACCCTAGGATTGCTTCTTTTTAAATTCCATGTCTATCCTAGGATTGGTTCATTTTAAATTGTTGTGTCTACCCTAGGGTTACTTCTTTTTAACTAGAAAAAAGCTCTATTTGCAAAAGGCGTCAGACTCAAAAATTTGTTTAGTTACAACCTGCATGCACTTAAAGATCACCCATATCCACTAAAATAAATAGTCAATGCGCTAAAACATACCTCATAAGCGCTGCAAAAAACCTTAAATGCGCTAAAAGAAATCCTAAATGTGCTAATCTAAGAATGCAAATTTTTTAAACAAACTTTTGATGGAGTGAGCTAAATGCATGCACCATTATGTTCCCTAGATGCACCATTTTGTTCCCTAGATGTGCTGAAATAGTTCTTGGATGCACTGAAAAACCTACAAAAGCATTGAAAGAAGCCCTAGATGCACTAAAACGTGAATTTTTTCGAAAATCCAAACTCCAAAATGTGAAATCCTGTAAAAAAACCTACAAGTAGATGTCAAAAATGGGGCAAAGGCCCCACGGTGGGTGCCAGAAATGTGTGATTGATTTTGTGTGTATAAATAAATGTAGATTCAAATCAAGACACACCAATGCAACATTATATTGAAAGAAACTAATTAAAAGACAAACAAACTCTTAAAACAACAGCTCCATCAATGACGTCCCATTTTCCTTTATCTCCAGTATTTTTGTCGATTCTAGCTTGCTCTCAGATCATGTGCTAGGCTCAATAAGCAGTCTTCCTAGAGAATGAGATTAAAGAATGAATGTATGTTGTGCTAAGATACAATTAACATGCTATGAATGTTGTTAAAAGAAACTAGAATTACGAAATGATATGAATGCTAAAACTGATAATAACAATGCTAAAATGCTAATCGCCTATTTCTAATGTGTGTGTGTGTAACCAATGCTTGGATTCGCAAGGGTATTTATAGAGTTTTTGAAAGCTTCTGATTAGCTGATGTGATCAATGGCTGTGATAATCTTGGAAAATTGAATGGTTGAAGATGGAGAAGACTGGAGAGAAAAATAGAAGAAAAATAGAAAGCACGATGTGTTTCCTCTTTCATGGAAGAGATAAGATATGATGATAAAAAAAATCATCCTTTTAGAAGATTTTGGAAAGATTTTAAGAAGATAAATAATGAATTATAAATTCGATTATTTATTTATGGGTGACATGGATATTTTTCTTAATTAAATAATCATTTAATCAAGATTTGAGAAATAATAAAAAGATTTCATAATTAAATAAAATATTTAATTATGATTTGAAAAGATATGAATAATATTAACTAAATAAAGATATTTAATTTTTTTTTAGGAAATGACATGTGGATGAAATTAATTAGAAGAAAGATTTGAATAGAAGAAAGGAAATATTTAGATTTAATTAAATCAAAAGACTTAAGTAAATTCAAAAAGCGATAATTAATTAAGATAAATAAAGGGTATTTATTTAATTAATTAAGTAGGCATATGAATGTGATAATTAAATAAAGTGAATTTATTTAATTAAGGTGGAAGAATAAAGTGAATGAACAATATAATTAAATTAATTAAATTTAATCATATGTAGAGGACTTTAGAGAAATTAATTAAATAATAAATATTTAATTAAATTTCAGGATTAATTAGACATGACCAATTTTATGCATATACAAGGGTTATTCATAAGTTGAAAGTATTTATTTTGAGGAGACTTTGATATGATAGCCAGATTGGAGGAAATCAAGATGTTTCTTGCCTTTGTTGCTCACAAGAATTTCAAGGTCTATCAAATGGACGTGAAGTCAACCTTCTTGAATGGTGATTTATAGGAAGAGGTCTACTTTGAGCAACTGGATGGTATCCAACTATCCAAAGATCCAAACATGTTGTGGAGACTCAAGAAGGATTTGTATAGATTCAAGCAAGATCCAAGATCTTGGTATGCTTGGTTGGATAGGTACTTAACTCAGTAAGGTTTCAAGAAAGGTACCACAGATAGTAATCTTTACATTAAGATGGAGGAAGACAAGATTTGTATAGTTTTTGTATATGTTGATGGGCATACGAAAAATCCATCGCCAGCAATTCATTGAAGGAAAATTCACTTCTAACAATTCAACAAAGGAAAATTCACCACCATGACAATTCACCACAAAAAAAATTAATTGCATAAATTTTTGGCAGTTAATTTTCCCTGGTGATGAATTGCTGGTGGCGGTGAATTTTCCTACAATGAATTGTTGACGGTGAATTTTCAGTCGAAGAATTGTTGGATGATAATATGTGTAAGAGGTTTGTAGAAAGAGTTTGAGATGTCCATGATTAGTGATTTTTCTTTCTTTTTAGGCTTCAAATTTTTCAACTAGATGATGGTATCATTATTTCTTAGGCTAAGTATGTTAGAGAGATGTTGAATAATTTTGGCATGGAGGATTCCAAATATGTAAGTACTCCTATGGTTACTGGTTGTCAAT
This sequence comes from Sequoia sempervirens, assembly GCA_007258455.2. Classification (NCBI taxonomy): domain Eukaryota; kingdom Viridiplantae; phylum Streptophyta; class Pinopsida; order Cupressales; family Cupressaceae; genus Sequoia; species Sequoia sempervirens. The sequence goes on along the minus strand of VDFB02092320.1, from coordinate 7,599 downwards.
TGAGCAAGGCTAATGAGTCACTAGAGGTTTATCAGACTCTTTATAGGTTTATGATTGGAGGTTTATTGTACTTGATTACTTCTAGACCTAATATTATGTATGCAATATGTTTGGTTGCCAGATATCAAAGCTAATCCTAAGAAAACTCATGATAGGTTAGTAAAAGGAATATTCAAATATTTGAAGGGAACTCTAGATTATGGTTATTGGTATAAGAAGGATGATAAATTTTATTTATATGCTTACATTGATATTAATTGGGTAGGATGTGTAGATGAACACAAAATAACTAGTGGAAGTGTATTTTTCTTAGGAGACAAATTGGTCTCTTGGTTTAGTAAGAAGCAAGACTCAGTGTGCTTATCCACTACAAAAGTTGAGTATATTATTACACTATCTTGTTGCACCTAGGTGTTTTAGATGAATCAGAATTTGAAGGATATAAAGGGTGTGTATGATGAACCCATTCCCATATTGTGTCATAATACTAGTGCAATAAAAATTTCAAAGAATCTAGTGATACATTCAAGGACCAAACATATTTCTATCTAATAATGATTTCTAAGAGATAAGGCTACAAAAAAGGAAGTCGGATTGGACTATGTTCCTACTAAGGATCAGATTGCAGCCATCTTCACTAAGGTTCTTTCAAGGGATACTTTTGAGTATCTCTAGTAGAAATTACAGGTCACTTCCCCTCCTAACTAGATGCATAGATAATGCATCCATCTAGGGGGATAAATTCATGTCATATCCTTTTCTCCTAGATTGATGTGACCTAACTCTTATGGGAAATAGGAATTTGGTTGGTTGGTTGTTGCTAATAGCATGGAAGCATGTATAATTATTTCAAGGAGAAGTTTAGTTGTTGAGAATGTGGTTATGATTTAAGTGAAGATATTTTCTCTTTCTCCTTGATTTCAAAGGGGGAGAATAAGCACGTGTGTGTTGCCATCAATACCAAATGGGTTGATTATTGTGTATATGCTACCTAAGGTTGTCATTGATGTCAACACTCAATTTGTTTTTTCATTGATGTCATCACTTAGTTTAGGTTTTCATTGGTGTTTACATTTGTATGTTGATGGTTACTATGATGATGTACTAATAGTGATATTATTGATGTTCATGGTTGGATGTCATGCCTTTTTTGATGTCAATTAAGGTTGTATTAAGTGTATTTTTTGTCAGCAAAGATGATATCATGGTGATAATTAAGATTAGGATTAGAAGCATTAAGATGAGGATCAGAAGCATTAAGATGATTATTAGAAGTATTAAGATGAAATTTAGAATTAATGTTGACATTTTGAATATGTTTTTTTATGGTATTTATTATGTTGTATGCTCTCTCCTATTTCCTAAGGGAGTATATATTTCTACAAAGATGTCCTAATCTCTAAATATTGGTAGAATTTTTTTCTATAGGAAGTTACTTTGAAGACTATTTGGGAGAATGCTCTGCATTCCTTCGAATTTTAAGATATGGTCTTGAAATATGGGATTCAGTGTTTTTGTTCTATTGATATTGCACTCGTATATTTTCAAGTCACTAGTGTTGCCGAGGAGGTCTTTAGTAATTGCAGTGGGATGGTGGTTTCGTTGCCTTTCAAGACTAGTTCAAATAATGCTCTACATTCTCTACATTGGTATTTTTGTACTTGCAGCTTGGTGGATATACTTTTAGTGTTTGTGTAGTGTCTCAATTCTACTTTTATGTGATGAAGTTTATTGCAAGTTAGTTTTTAAATGTTTTGTCTCATGGTTGTCTTCTAAGCTTCCAAGATGAATTTTTCTATTTATGTTTGGTTTTCGATAGCTATTTTTGGTATGACAATGAAAAAGAAGTATATGGAATTTTTTTTGACATTCATGGAACATTTATTTGTGGTCAACACATTAATGATATGTCTCTTTGGTTCTTCATATTGTTTGAGTTGGTTTTTTGGGTTATTTGTGGATGTCTGGCCAATCGGGCTTGTTCTCTTTCTTGCGCTATTTACTTGGGGGTTTGTACCAACAATTGAGATTGTGTTAATATGTGTTTGGGTCCTACCCTATCATTTTGAGAACTGCATTGAGTAAATTTAGTTAGAAGATGTGCTTTTTGGGCTGACTAGTAGTGTGCTACACTTTTCTTCTACACATTTCCTTGTTGGTGACTTGGGATGATGTGTGCTAGCATGTTTAATTTTTAGGACTAAATTGGAAGATGTAATAAGTTTTTTTTGGTCCTCTCTATCTCTAGGATAGGACCACTTTCATCATAATTATGTTTTGTGGTTGACTTATTGAGGTCATTGATTATCTCCTTTTCTCACTAACCTAATTGGTGTTTTGAGAAGTTACAGAGGATATAAATGGAAGAAAAAATTAGCTTCAAAGTGTGAGAATGGAATAAGGAAGATAATTTTATGCGAGCTAATTATTAAGAGTGTGAAGTTGGTATGATGGTGTAATTGTGCAAACAAGGGATTGCAACACCAACATAAGTTAGATGCTTCTTTAATAGCAATTCATGTTCATGTTCTCATTGTAATCTTCATGTATCTTTCTTGAAGATAGTGAGTCTCTCTAGCAGGTGCTTGTATCTTGCCCTAGGATTATGCACCTAGGCTTCCAATTCCTTTGTATCTTGACTGATGGTTGTGCACCTTAGTTTGTAATTCCCTCTGGGAGCAGTGTGCTTCCTTAAGCAGTGAGACTTAAAACAAATTATAATATTATTCATATATTTTAAATTACTCTATGTGCTTTTCCCCTTCTTGGATTTTCCACATATATTTGGTCTTATCTTATCCATGTGTATTCATTTATTTATCATTAATTGTTATTGATTTGATTAAAATTTGTTGAGTTATTTAACGGTTGTTGATCTTGTGCATGTGTGTTCATTACTTTTAATTGTTTATCTGATTAAGAGGTATTGATCTTGATAGAAGTCTGAATTTGCATTATTCTAAAGGGTTTAAGTATTTTAATATATTGATTCACCCCCCTCTCTATAGCTGGGTGTGTTCAGTAGTAAACAATTAAAAATACTTTGTATTTGAGGAAATAAATAAATATTTTCTAAACAATTTTAATTGGCATAGTTGACTAAATGAATTTTTTTGGTTCATTCCAATTTATTCTTACCAAAAAAATCATCTATAAACACTAATTTCTTCAAAACATGCTAAGATGCTTAATTTTTAACTCATGTAATGTAAACACAAGCAACAAGAGCTAATAAAAAATGGACAACTAAGGGCTAATCAAATAAACTACAGAACTAAAAATAACTAGAATTAACAAGATCTAAGAGTTTTGTATTATTATGTGTAAGCATGATCAGTTTTTATTGAATAATTTCCTTTTATGTCAAATTCATTTCTAATATTTTTATAGTTTTTTATTGAGCCTACATTGGCCTATTACACTCTTAAATCTTTCATTTTGGTCCTATATTGTATTTTTATCCTAAATAAATATTACATGACTTACATGTCATAGCATGGATTACATGCCAAACACATGTCATTATCATTTTCTAAACATGTAAAAAATATAACTTGACTAATTTCTTATTGCTCTTATTTCCTAAAGAATTGGTCGGTTCCTAATTTTGTACTTGATCTTGTTGGGAAAATGTGTCTCATCCTTGCAATCACATAAGGTTTATTGTTGATTAGCAAGCACAACGGGTTTTAAATCTGGACCTTTCATCATTAGGTCTCATATCTGATGGTAGATATTTTGCTGGCTTGAATTTCCCTAGAAGGAAACACTATTTTATGAGGGTGTTGTATTATGACTGTGTGTTGTGATATATTTTGAGAAAATAATAGTGCTCATGATGCCTTTGGATATCTGGTTGGTGATACCCCTATAAGAAGCTTGCTCTACAAGTATATTGTAATCTTTATGATTTATGAATAATATATTGGGAAACTTTTGTAGTGTGGGGTTTCTCTCCTAAAATCATTTTCCCCACATAAATCATTGTATTGTGGTATGCATGATATTTATGTTTATATTTTTTTAAATTTTGAAAAGATTGTAGATTTTTGCATTATCCTCCTCTCAAGATTAGTGTAGGAAGTTGTTCCACTACCTTATCTTCCTTACAAATCTACAGTTGAATAGGTACCTTAATTTCATATCTTTATTAACATTCCATGATGATCCTCATTTGAGAATTAGAGAAGACAAATGAATATGATCAAATCGTGAAGACAAGCTCAAATATATTCAAATTAACCATTCCACATAAAATACATGATTGTAACAACTTATTACTATATGACAATCAATCATAGTAGACCTATACTATAATTTTTATGAGCTAGAAGTTAACATGGGTGAAGAAAATAATTATAAAATATTGGTATCTAAAGGAATCAAACACATATATCACTTGAGTTAAACATGTAGAATAAGATAGGAAAATGTTTCATTATTTTTGTGTATGACCATGTGTATCACTCCAACTTGAGTTCTATGTTTCATGGGGCCAAACAAAATATTCCAACACATCCAAGTGGGTGAGAAAAAGCTAGGGTAGGACATCATACATTGTCCAAAGTCTCTCAATCCTTCTAGGATATAGTATTTTGGCATAGTCTCTTAAGAGCCCTAAGAGAAAAAAAACCACCAAACTATGATGTACTTCTCAAATTTGTTGACACCTAATTTTTTTCCTAGATAGATAGATGGATGTGGGGTATTAATATATCTTATTTTTAGTCAAACTAACACCCTTTGAAAAATTGTTAGTTGAGAGTAGTGCAAATGTGGCAACAATCATATTTTGTGTTTTGTGTGTCATGGGCCCAAAATAACAATGATAACACATTAGAGTTGGTGGGTTAATGTTATTAGAGGCTTGGAGGCCTCTATTTGTTCTCCAAGTCTTTTGATCTTTCTAAGCTACATTATTTTGGTGAATTCACTTAAGATCCCTAAAAGAAAAAAACTACCAAACTATGATAGAATAGTTATCAAAGTTCATGTCACCTATAAATGTTTTTTTAGACTTAAAATTATATTGGAGTCCCTTACATTAAAAAATATTTATTTTTTTCCAAATAAACACCCTTTGACCATGCCAATAATGAATGCATTCTTGCAAAAAATAATCATTTTATACTAATGAAATTTTTGAAAAAATCATATTTTGTGCTCTATTTTTTTGGTTCCAAACAAATTATTCCAACACATTGAGGTGGATGGTTAAATGCAATCATAGGCCTCTATTTTTCTTGGATCTCCCCATTCTTTCAAGCTATTTTTTTCTAGTGTAGTTCCTCAAGAACCCTGGGAGAACAAAACTACCAAAATATGATAAAGTAGTTCTTAGAGTTCCTAGAACCTATGACTATTCTATACAGACCTAAAGGTGGATATGGGGTCTCTCCACACCAACCTCTCTTAGTTTCTTTTAAATCAATACCCTTTGGTCATGCCAATAATAAATGCATTCTTGCAAAAACTATCATGTGAGAGTAGAGTAACCTTGGAGATAGGCATATTTTATGTTCTATGCATCATGGGGACAAACCGACTACACAAAAATCTCAAGGTAGGTGGGTGAATACTACCAAAGTCTTCTTTTTTTCCTTTAGTCTCTCAATCCTTCCAGGCTATATTATTTTGGTGCAATATCTTAAGTTTTCTAAGAGAAAAAATCTACCTAACTATGACAAAGTAGTTCTTAGACTTTGTGGCACCTACAAATGATCCATCTACATCTATAGGTAGATATGGGGCCCTTCCTCCATATTAACATCTTCCATTTTTTCTCAACTAAATACTATTTGACCATGTCCAAAATGAATGCATTCTTGTAAACCTCATTTGAGAGTAGTGTAATTTTGGAAATAGAGATACTTTACATTTTGTCTGTCATGGGGCCAAATCGAATAAACCAACACATCAATATGGGTAGGTGAATTCTATTGGATTCATGTTTACTCATACCTTTTAATCCTTTCAATCTATGCTATTATGGCATATTCTCTTAAGAGCCTTAAAAGAAAAAAAAATCAAACAATGATATAGTAGTTCTCTAAGTTTATGCCACCTATGTATGTTTTTTCTTGACCTATAGGTGGATTTTGAGTCCCTATAGAATAAACTATCTTAATTTTGATCAAATTTACAACATTTGACCATGTCAAGAATAAATGAATTATTGCAAAAAGTGTCATCTAAGTGTAGTGTAACCATGGAAACAAGTATATTTTATATTTTTTGCATCATGGGGGAAAATACCATTTGTACCAACATGTTAAGGTGGGTGGGTGAATTCTATCTAGAGCCTCAATTTTTTTCTCAGTTCTCCCAATCCTTCTAGGCTAAACTATTTTGGCATAGAATTTTAAGAGCCATTAGAGCCAAAATATTGTCAAAATTTTGATAGAGTATTTCTTAGAGTTTATGGCACCTAAAAAAAAATTATCTGCACCTATAGGTGGACATAAGGTCCCTCCACATAAATATCCCTCATTTTTGGTCAAATCAACACTATTTGAGCATGCCAAGAATGAATAAATTCTTGCAAAAAGTGTCATTTGAGAGTAGTGTAATTATAGAAACAAGCTCATATTTTTTGTTTTGTGCATTGTGGGGCCAAACTAACTGTGCAAAATATCAAGGTGGGTGGATTAATTCTATCAAAGGCCTTTATTTTTTCCTATGTCTCCTAATCCTTTTGAGGTATATTATTTTGATGTAGTCTCTTAAGAGCCCTAAGAGCGAAAAAAGTGTCAAAGTATGATGGATGAGTTATTGGAGTTCATCAAACCTACAAATTTTTGTCTAGACCTACAAGTGGATATGGGATCCCTCTACATTAACTACTCTCAATTTTTGTTTGTTAGAAAACCCAAGGTGAAACTTGTAGTAATAGAGCTTAATAATGTGTTTACAACTATGAAATTATATATTTAAGATTACCATAAAGATATTATGAGATTGAGAATTTAAAAATGAAAGAAAAATAAGCAATACCACAAGTTACTAAACAAAAGTGACACAAGATATACGTGGAGAAACCCTTACAAGAAAAAACTCCACACCTAAAGAGATCTAATGTTTTTATTAATCTTCAAAATAAATACACCAATACAACACTGATCTCTAAATTTTGGTAGCAATTCATCACTCTAAAAATGTGCAAACAAACTCTTACAAACCATCTAAACCATAGATTTTTGGCTCTTTAGGACTTCTCTTGCTCTTCTAGGGTTTTTCACCTAAAAGGAGAGAGATAGGGCCAAAAATGCTAAGGGTTCATTCAAATTATGTTATGTATGATGTTGTCTAAACTAAATGAAGTAAAATAAATGCATTTAAATGGTTTAGAAAGCTGAAATATTAATGCAAAACTAATATTTGAACTATGCTAGAAAACACATTATGATATGCAAATAATGAACTAAATGATGAAATAATGCAAAACCGAAGGAAATAGGATGAAACAGAGTGCACCTCAGAAAGATTTGATGATTTTGGAATTTCATGAATTCTGACTGGAATTACTAAAATTTCATAGTGGGACTCATTCTCCCAAGGTGGCGAATTAGTCCTCCTACTGGTGAAAAAGTGTCAGAAACT